>JAUMTS010144437.1:0-15742 GCA_032273385.1 Ophiopholis aculeata | reverse complement strand
CATTCTTAAATAAGGAATGCAAAATTTGATTCGATAATTTACGGTAAAAAACCCAGTACTAGTTGGAGACCCCTTAAATAAGGGAACACACTCTTCAGATTGATCAGACAAAACATTTGTCAAGTGAGACTTTTATGATCGTCCAAATAGGACCGGATGGTACCCAACACAACATAGAGTTTAAAAGTTTTAACCCAACAAACCATAATGCTATAATTAGAACGGCTTTTTTTGGAAAACTAAACATGTAAATAATGCGATCAGCATAAACAATCACGCGCTTTCAAAAACCGACTATGCTATTTGTAGTTTTAACAATGTACCGATGTCATTTTCAAATTGGGTCATTTTCGAGGAATAAATCAGATTGACCTAAAAAATCATTCTTCAGAGATGTGATACACGCTTCTTTTGTTATTACAATTCATTTATATTATCTTCGAAGAATTACAAATTGAATTTCAAATTTATAGAAATTAATATAACCTAACTTATGTTCAATATCATTTTGTATATAGATAATACTAAAACAGAGATTCGTTCTAAAACACTTACAAAGCATGGCTCTTTTTTTCCAATGCAAGCTCAAGTATAATTGTTATTTGGGTCGATATGATATCGAAAATTATGATATATCTCCTTTGTTTTTTCACAATCTTACCAATAGACACTATTATATTGCAAATATCTTAATAAAAATGCAGACCTTTGCTTTCCATAGTGCATCTAAACTAGTATATCTAGCTAACTTGCCCAATTCAAATCGAATAGCGTGTTTTCTGGGCCTTTCGTTTCATTTTGTAGATTTTGATTCTTCACTATGGTATGTTTAACTTGTGTTTACTGTCCGTGCTTTTCCCCAATGTATGCGGTTTTGGGTAAGAATAAAACACGTCTGACTGACGTTTATTCAACCTGGTTGTTAGAGAGGTCTTACGAAGGGGATAAAATGTTAAAACCCAAGACAGAAAGTTTAAATTGACACACAGATTTGTAAATATGTGTGTGTTTCTGGCTGTCAATGTTGAGATCAGGTGGTACAATTGTTGAGAAAACACATAAGAAAAGTCATTGAGGAATAAAAAAAGACGGAGAGAAAAGAATATGAAAGAGCGGATTAAAGAAGGTATGAAAATAAAACGATAATGGAAATGGAAAAAGAAAATAATGGTAAAGAAAGGACGAGTGAAAGGAAGAAAAAAAGAAAGGACAGGAATAAAAAGAAATAAAATAAAATAAAATAAAGAAACAGAGAAATACGGTACATTATAAATGAAGATAACGTAAATATGAAATTTTATTACGCGAAAGACTAGTTTTAGTCTTAATATACTATGATCTTCATATAACTTCCATGTTTATCTATTGTGTATACTAATCACCTTTAATATACTTTTGTTTTATTTTCTTAACAGAACTGTGTACCGCTGTATAGCATGGCGAATTTAGCAATGAACACTCCACGCAGTGAGATGAGCTATGTCTTTTGTTATGAGAGCTATCTTCCGTAGATAGCAAAGATGCGGGAATCAACATCAAGATATATTGCACACCATACGCCTAAATTATCCAAGGCAGATTAGCAATGATTAAAGAGAAATTATCTGCGTGCTTATACATCTAAAAAAATGTCATCTTGTATTTCTCAACATTACTCCTAAAGTTTCTGTAACTGTCTCAAAATGCGCCTTTTTATTTTATATTTTACATTTGCCGGAAAAAAGTATATATCAAATTCAATAAACAACGACCCGTTACGTCTAATATTAAGATATTTGAATATAACAGGATAACACGAATTGATCTTACAATAAACATTTAATCAACAAATCTTAAAGTTACCACCCCCTTTAAACTATTAAACAACAACATCAATATTGTCGACAGGTGTTAATTACCATTTGCGGAAACACGGTTAAAGTGTTACCCTATTGTTAGTAAATGAATTGGATTTAACAGCCTTCCAAAAGACCAACTATAACAGCCAATTAAGCTCTTTCTTCCCACGTTCATGTTCAAGACAATGCAATCTGTCAAAAAGGCATGATTAGCTATACTCGCAGGATAATATACTCGTAACATTGACAGCCTGAATGAAAATGTTGCCGATAAAGTGATCAAACACTGATTTTATCTACTCAATTTTGAAATTGATAAAAAGGCGATACTCAATTCAAAATGGATCGGATTTGTTGCCAAATTTGACAGTGACATTTCAACTTGGGTGCATTCAACTACCAATCACCGTTAACTTCATATCTATATTGCCCGGCTAACACTCAATGTGTACTTAAGATCTGACGTCGTCAGCCAATCAGTCACTCAGTCATTTCACATCGTAATAAAAGGTTTTGCCGCACCCCCGTCACACCGCTATCGTATCGCTCGATCATTACTCGCAAACTGTTTGGTTGCTGGTAGCTTCAAATGTCTTCGAAAGTCTATATACCATTTGAAAGTTTTAAAACATACTTTTTAACAAGTTATTGACTGGGAAAAAATACCAATCTGTTCTACCGTTTTTCTGGAATATCTAACTTGGATATAGTCATTTCCTCTACTCGGACCTGTGACACATTATTGGGATACTTAGTAACATGGATACCAAATCGTACAGGTGGAATGTCGTTTGTTCTTAAAACTTTTGGAATATACATATGAATTATATCAAGGAATTTTGAGGACAGCAGAATATTCATCGAAACCTGTGTCTCGAGGAACAACTTAAATTTTTCTGAGATGAAATTACCTGTGTGAAACATGAAGCTAACAATGGAATTATATCTCTCTTGGTTAAGGAAGTTATTTCTGGTGTGTTTACTGGCCTACGGAACCACGGCATGCACTCCCGGTTCTTCCAGTAGAACCGGGAAGGAACCGCGGATAACCACTCCGCTAAAGTTAAAACAGAGGGTTCCAAACATATCTGAAGACACGTTAGGGGCCAGTGGGCCGCCGGAAGGGGCTATCCAAAGAGATAGTCCCAAGTTTGAAGACCTTTCGCAAAATAATAATGCAGATATACAATTTAAAGATGAGGAGGCTACTGGAGCGGATCGGTTCATGAGCAAGGTGGGTATTTTTATAGTGATATAGCTATGATTTATTTCCCTACTTTTTGTAGCGAGATTTCGTAATCAAGTTGTAATCTATATATAATGGTTCTAAACCAAGAACAAGCATGATAATAAAACTCATGTTAGAACATGCACCCGTTTGCTGAAATTTGCCAAAGTTTATCTTTGCTTAATCCGTATGTTTTAATAGGTCGTGTTTGTTCGTCGCTTTTCACCAAGTCAACAATTTTGCATATTCCTGTTGTCTTTTCTCTTCATGTTTTCATAGTGATTGCATTAATTAGTTTGTAATGAAGCCAAGTGACATACGGAACCGGAAAGATCGGCTTGATTAGTGTATTTGTTTTAGCAATGATTAGACCAACCTGTGACCACTTGTGCTATTGTAGTAGAACCCTAATGTTGGAAATGGCTGTTGACTTTTCTTAATATCGGAAAATTGTATTGAACATGGGGTCGGTTGTCATGTGGGTGATAATTTTCCGTATATTAAGTACAGATACCCTTGATTTTTTACACAAATAGTATATTTTCTCAAACTCAAATTTAATTATTTATCATGTTCGTTCTTTCTTTTATTATTATTTTACTGCAACGGTATTTTGTTTCGTTTCATAATACGCTATTAATTTGACCATATTTAAATTCTATATTACATTTCGATCATGCTACAAACAATAAAAGAAAACGTAGTCCTTTTTGAACAATTACTAAATGACATTGCGCAACGAGCTTACAACTGTTTTGTTACAAATTAAATTCTACACTATCTTACGAAGATAGCCTATTTATAAACTCGACACCAGCATGCAGCAGGGTCGGGTCAGTCTAGATATGTAGCTATTTCCAGTATACTGTATTACGTTCGGGTACGGCAATTATCCAATGTTTCTTGAACAACTCAACCCCATTATTACATAGTTGCGCTCCAATTTAAGACATTTAAGATGGTGTATTAAATATAATATTAAAAACGGCTGCATAATGTTGTTAGGACAAAACTAGTTGAAAAAAGGTAGGTTTATGTGGTATGTAATAAGAAAGAAATCACAAAATCCTACACTTGATATTTCGTGAGAAATATGGATGCAAAAAGCGCAATAAAATTCCCGACATGTGCCCCGGATTTATATGCTCTTGACAGCACTCATACTAGGCCACAATACCGACTTGGTTTTACTAGATAATAGTTGATCAAATAAAACCAAAGTTTACCTAACCGATCATGTACATAGTCGTGCATTAACTCCAGGTTTATATATGGAAATGATGTGACCATGTTTTCTCAGCTTAAACGACTTCATTGTTCCAAAATTGGCCTCAGCAAAGGAATAGTTAAAATATTTAAGTTAAAGACGCGTGTGTTTTGTTAAAATAAGAGAACATATAAAGACATACGTAAACTAATTATATTTCGTCATAACTGTTGCAACTTAGAACCAATCTGTTTTGATATCATGAATTATATTTTAAAACATAATATAGGAATTAGTGACTTAACGTTAGTAACTTTGCTATATTCATAAAGTATAAGACTTAAATTCAAATGTTTACACAACCGTTGTTAGTCTTTTGTTCGTTAAGCCCTTGCGAAACATGGATTGCTAAAATACAGGCCTACATCATTCATGTATGTGTGAAGTTAAGAAAATGGTGGACACTGGTCAAATACTGTTCAATATTTATAGTAAACGTGTTGGAAAGTGCAAGCAAGATCGGAAAGACAGGTTGAACATTTGACAGAATTTGCAACATCCTTGCGTTTTGCAACGGAAATCAAGGTAAAAATAACTCATAGATCCCGGGACATAGATCCAGATTTAAATGGCTAACTGATTTTAGCCTATAGAAATATTCCGAAGATGTTGTAAGATCTGTTGTCAAATATGTCAAAGGCAAAATTCTCTCCAAAATAATTATAGAAACAAGTACGTGGCATTTTGCATACGGAGCTAACTTGTAAAAAAACGATGCACAACATAATACTATGCAGAATTGCAGATATAGAAATGCTTGTTTATAGATGAAAAACAGAAAACAATTTGATAAATTGAAAGACAATTTTTTTAAATACGCAACAATCATGTTAATTGAGCGTTTTGTTATATAGTCATGTTATATCGAAAACGAAGGGATTACTTTTTATTTCTCTTGGGATTGGGTTCTGGCAGTGGTTTGTTTCTTTTATATGACATTTTAAATGTAACGTGAATCAGGCAAATATAATTTTTTCCTTTCTTTTCATTTACTTGGTCGGTTAATTGGAAGTGAATAATAATATTTAAAAGAAATAGAAATAACATGAACAACGAATGTGATGTTTATGTTAACACCAAATTGAGCTGCCTTTAGATCCATCGACTCAGGGAAATCATAGTTCTGTTTTTCAATTTACCTGTTAATTGGTTTTTTTTTAAATAGTGACTTAAACATAACGCATTTTTTTCAAATCAGTTGATACCAGTTTTATTTGTACACATTGATCCCAGACATTCAAATTGCCTCTCTAGACCAGACTGTATTGCTTCTCAATTGTATCTCTTTTATATTCTCCTAGCTCCCACCTACTCTTTCTCTCCCTTTAAAAACGATCAAAATAAACCCTAACGACTTCCATTTTGTGACAGAAAAAAAGAGAAGCTTCTGGGTCTAGGATATTTACCTAAGTATTTAAGTCACAATACCAAGGCATTTATTGCTTAATTTATTTCTTAGGTCTCTGTTAAAACGCGTCCGGTCATTGGCGTTATTAGAGAACTGCATAAAATAGTATTTTTTGCCCGCCAGTTAGTAAATGCTCACTAATTGTGTCGACTATTCATGAGCAATAGAAGTAACTAACGCCCGGTGGCAGAAATATTGAGCGTTCAAGGGTATCAACATTTATGATGGAAGAGGCTAGAAATTTGAGGTTATGTACTTGGGTATTTAGCTCAGGGGGTATTTAAGAAAACACCTTAGCCGGGTTATTTATCTGTGTATTGTGTATAAGTGGACATTTTTATTTCCATAAATAGGCCATTCTATTGAGAGCACGGCTTTAGAAAACACAATTTGGTAAAGTGTATACATGGACTTGAACCAAGTTGTGGTTTAAAGCCAATTTAGGAACCATTGATTATGCTATTTATTACCATGATTCATGATAATGTTCCCGTGTAAATTGCATCTTGTTCGTTATGTTTATAGTGATTGATCTGATAGTAGAATACTTAGTTATGTGTGTCGTGACTTCTTACGAATCCATTAATCATAACGGTATACTTTTTTTTTAATTGTTTGAGGGAACAACAAACTTACATCAAAAGTAATCAGCAGTTAGGGCTATTTTGAAGGAATATGATTGGACTATACATCCCACTATTGTAAGACCCATTTTTAAACCTTTTCTTAAAGCATTTTTGCTTCAAAATACACATTTAAAATGATTGATTTAAACTGCATCAACCAACAATGTGTTTTCATATAACAGAGAAATACTAGTATCTATATCACACACACACGAAATCACGTATAGGAAGGTTTGTGCCTCATAAGTTTTTGTTCTTATAGTACACAATAAATCGAATCGAACCGAATACCACATTTAGCCCCCCAAAATGTCATCCTCATTTCATTACTTTAGATTTCTTCTCTGAATCTGTATGATATATTAGTCTTAGAGGTGAACGTTTTCTATGATAAACAAAGGATATAAACACAAAGTTCAAATGATCTTTGATTTTTTTTATTCACATTAGATCACGCTGTGTTGACGACGAGTTAACACTTGTTACTCTGTTGCATTTGTATATTTAAAAAAAGTCTTAAAATATTTACTATGGTCACTATGACGACTTAATAATTCTAAAAATAATTGACTATTAATTGACAGCTAAATTGAATAGTTTTTCACTCATTTGAACTTATTAGCTTAGACGATCGGATAAGCAATTTCAAAGACTATACTGTTAAAAAGTGTTTACCTTTGTTCATCGTAAAGTAAAATTACTTTCAAGCTGAGATGGACAATATCAACTGGTACTGCCTTGATGCTGAGTCTTTATTAACAATTTCCAACTGTATTGTCTGTTTTGTTGTCCCTCCATTTTAAAATTAAAAAGCAAGCTGCATGTGTATGTGTTTTATAACTCTAGAACATTTCCCCAAAATATATTGAATTCCCGGTTATCTTAAAACACCGATATAGTACTGAAATAGAACCATTCATTATTTGATGTGTTCTTATGTTTTGGTATCATTGAAATAATTGTTTGGATAAATAGTATGATTTAGCATCTTTTCTACTTCGATGAGTCGTTACATGCAAACATGTTACATGTTCTATGCATCACATGACGATCGTGAAAGTATTCAGCAACTTTTTGATATCTCTATGTTATTACTGATGCATGCGGGTACAAGCGTGGTAAGCCTTGTATTATTCTTCGATAAAGTTTCTGTTAGTTACAAGTTAACATCGGATCACATACATTAGATTAATTAGGGAACACATCCTTATTAACTTTGATTGGTTTTAGTTGAAGTTTATTTTGAAAGAAGAATTCAATGTCATATACACACCACATTTTCCCTCTTGCATGTATACAAAATTATTTTTTTTTCTCTTTGTTACAGCAGCCTTTATCTGTCGTTTTGCAGACTTCACTCTTTTTTACAATAGAGAATGTTAATGTGTGTCTTAAACAATGTCAGGCGTCTCAAACTTCATTAGATAGACGATAAGTTAAAAGAACAATGATAAATATTAACTATACTTGAACAAGATGAGTATTTACAAACAATAGCTTTTATCTTCAGGAAATATATACAATAACTTGCAGACACTCTTAAGTTCAGAAAAAATACAACAAACACGTCTTTTTTATGTATTTTGCTTACATACTTACGTTTTGGGTTGGCATGATGTTACATTAAGATACTTGAATAATATCATATTAATATTAAAAAAGTTAGATTTAACTCAAATAAGTTAATAATCAAACCAAATATTGTTTTCGGTCAAGTTTGGCAAGTAAATTGTATAAAAATAGCATATTTCCAGGTGAATTAATAATTATTTTTCCACAAGTCTAGCCAATACCTTGTTATGTTTGGCAGGTTATAGTGTGCGTAGATTGGCACCAGTCAAATATTTAATCCTGGTAGTAGGTTAGGTAGGTAGCCAGATTGTGTCACCCCAAAGTACAAGTATCATGTGAAATACCAACTAATTGGACGTTGCTTGGTAAATTCAGAAGTACACAGCCATTTTCCTATTCCTTTCCACCTCTCAAGCACATAAATAGAGGCAAGAAAATCATGTACTTTCGCTGGCTTGTCAATTATTATGCTTATGTTAGGCCTTAGTTACGATATACCGTATAACTGATAGGGGAGTAGGCCTTACCCACTGGCTGCCCTCTAGTGGCACTTTGGAAGTGGAGTACCTACGGTACATACTCCAGTTGTCCTTCAGTAGCACACAGCCAGTTTCCTATTCCTTTCCACCTCTCAAGCACATAAATAGAGGCAAGAAAACCATGTACTTTCGCTGGCTTGTCAATTATTATGCTTATGTTAGGCCTTAGTTATCGTATAACTGGTAGGGGAGTAGGCCCTACCCACTGGCTGCCCTCTAGTGGCACTTTGGTAGTGGAGTACCTATGGTACCTACTCCAATTGTCCTTCAGTAGTATTCTCATTGTCCTCTGGAACTTGGCTGTGGTTGTTCTATGGCAGTACTTCGGTTGTACTCTGAAGCACATTTTAGATAAACTGCAGATAAGTAAACATCCATGGGACCACCCCAGGTACTTTAGGAGTACTGAGGGTAGAACTCCAGAGTAAACCTACCTTAGCTGTCGGTTGACTAATGTAATAGGAAACTGGCTGTGTATCAGTTTCATTTAATTATTGTATACCGCATGCAGTGGCTGATGCAATGATCCCCTCTTTTTTAAATCGATACACCTACTTGAACGATTCACGATAGTCCTTTTACAGTGAAGTTTTGATTGGTTATCATATGTAACATTGTAAAAATGTAGCGATTAAACACTTTCCTTAACACATTAAATTGCAATTTGTAAGTTTAGAAACAAAACATCCACCAATCGTTTGACACAAAATTCAACAATAGGGTTACACATCTTTGCACGCTAAGGTCTATTCCAGTCTCCACACTTTTGGGAGTACTTTTCTACCTGGTTTGTGTACTTTTAATACAAAACAATTATATTTTTGCCCACAGGACAAGATATCCATACTTAACCGGTTTAAACACTTTCCTAAAAGCTTTATGTTGTACTAAAATCAAGAATGTATAGGGAAATCTGCGCCACATTACACTTACTACCCAGGCAGAAATATCGTTTTCAGTGCAGGAAGTGATTTCTGTTCTTTGGTTAGGATTCAAATATTGGCAAAGGGTCCGGAGGTGCAACTACATGTTGGTTACATCCACCCCATAAGTGTAAGGATTTCACGTGGGAATGTCCAGATATCCATTTTTCTATAATTCACTAACAAACCCTCTTTGCAATATAAATCTACAAGACAGGATGTAGAGACTTTAAGTACCTGATCAGCAAATTTACTAAGCCACCTCATGTAGTTTCTGAAACCTTTCACAGAAAGTACCCTTACCCTTTGAGCATTTTCTTGTACGTAAAGACAATGACTATTCTTATTAAGAATTGCACAATAAGATTCAGGATCCAGCGAGCTTCTAACATGTTGCCATAACTCTCCAGTTCGTAATTTAACAGGATCCTAGAAGGTTCTTTGAAGGGGCCTACCACATGCCTCTGTGTGTACTTTGGAGATCCTATGGCGTTCTTAGGGGGTCAGGGGTCCTATTATAGTGCTCCTAGCTGAAAGTTCCAATGGAGGTGAACGGCGTGTAGGTACCTTGTAGCGACACTTGGAGAACACATGTACCTGCTACCACATGCTCAACTACGACAACATTAATCTGGCTATATACTTGTAGTGTTTATTATACTCAGACATTGACGTAGAATAAACCTCCCACTATAATATGGCTACTGACAACAGGTAAATGTTTTGGGAAATTTAATGCTATTTCGGATAAACGATTATTATTGATTTCTTAAGTTTTTACTCTAAATATTTTTGTTTCGGTGTTGCGAAGCAACAAAATTGTAACGAGTGAAGGTTGTCGGACAATCTCTTCGTAGTTAGGTAACCACAGTAACAGCGTCCCTAGTGATTATTGTATCTTCTTTGTTAGGGAGTAGAGATACGATCACACTGAAGGAAAATAAAACAGTGTCGTGTGGGCACGTGAACCTTGTTTTGCTTGTCACCAAACGGCTCCCTTTATTATAGATGTTATCATTTGTCAATGTCTCTCACCTTTTTGTTGTCAAACTTGTCTTAAACGTCATTCAGGCCCACACAAATGACGTCCCTATTTGACACGACTGACCGATTTTTATGCCATTCCTTTGACACGACCAAATAACCTATTTAATGTGACAAACATGTCGGTTAATGACGCCTATTTGCATTCTTCTCCGCCTGCAGGGTTTTTTTGGTCCAATTCCTGGAAGAATACAAGGCAACTCATTTCTGACTTTATTGTCACAAAAGGTTTGAAATATTTTACTTTTGCCGAGTATCCAAGACATATGTTTACACTTGAGACATGGCCATATACTGCTCTTTAGACCGTACATGCACCCTTATAGAAGAAAAAAAGAAGATTCTTTGCACATAAAGGTGGCAGAATTGAGTCAAAAGGCTAAAAACTTCTTTGTAGATACAACACAGCTCTAAACACCATTATTTTAGTTATTCTTGGACTGATTTAAGTTCTCTCTATGGGTTCTGGCAACAAAACAGACCAAAATCCTCTTAAGATTTTTTGGAACCACTTGTTTTTATTTTAGAGTGATTACATTAATTGTGGTTTAAGTATTACAGACTTACAGTAAATGGTTAGAATAAAGTATAATTACCAGAAAAGTATAGAAAACCTAAAATCTGGCTTAATAAGTCCAGTTAGGGTTGCATGTACGTGTATGATCTTAAAACACACTCAGAAAAAATTGTAAGATTCAAAGGAACACACATATTTTGAATTGAACTTACAAATTTTTAAAAACAGCACTCAAAAAAAGTACCGTGAAATATAAAGCTACCAAGCGTAGATTTAATGCAGTGATTGCACAGTTACTTCACACATTGCCTTTCAAAGTCAAAAGAAATGAACGTGTGTTGGGGTCATTGATGTTAATGGCTGATTTAATCAAAACTATGGGTTGAAAAACACTAGCACATTCCCATATCTACATCATAGTAAAATATTTTCTGTCATATTCTATTGTTGAATAAATGACTGACAGCACCAGACAGCAGATCCGGGGGAGCTACCATATATAACAGAGGCTGGAGTACGGCCCTCGATTTTTAAAGTAAATGGACACTCGGTGGATTTCGTGAGGCAAACATCACACAATAGAGGTCTTTGGATGAGAAATGAGATTTGAAACATAAAAAGGTGGGAATGTTGGTGACAAAATGTGACAAAATGGGGTTATGTAAAAAAACCAACCATCAACAATGTTGATGAACAAGTGCAAAAAATTGTCATTTGTGACCAAACATTTCGATAACATGGGTTCTTTGGTAGACAAATGTGTCATGTTTGATCAACAATTATAGTATCAAAGGGTCTTTGGGTGACAGAACATAATTTCAAGGGATCTATGGGTGAAAGGGGGTCTTAAGAGCCATACATAGCGTGCCCTAGAATATGGAAGTACCCCTACCCCGGCAGCAGACTTATATTGAAAAGCAAGTTAGTTAGCCTCTAGACTAATGATTGAGTTTGATCAAATAGACTAGTAACCTTTTTTATTCAGCCGTACGACTTTTCCTATATCAAATAGTCCAAGGAATAAGAACTATATTTTCTCATGACAACATCTACATCATGTGATGTATATCTATTAAAAAAACCACAAACAAATTAGTCGCCTAAGTTGAATGAGTAGTCGTTGAACTTGTGTTCTTATTAAGTTATCACAATAAGGTACGGAAACTAGGTAGCGCCTTAAAAAATAAAATCAATTTCGACGGACTAGTATCAAATTGATTGCAATCTAATAACTACTTGTGGTGATTGATGAGGATGCCTTTTTCATGTGCGACTTTGAATCTATCTTACATTGGCAATTTCAACTAGATTTAGGTTTTTACTTGTATTGATAGCCTTGATAATTCTCACAAGGTATAGTTAGCAGCAAACATATTTTGATTTTGATGTAGTTGTAATTCCTCCTACCAGCAATTCAGCAGACTCAATATTACATATGGCAGTAATAGTCTGATATTACCATACAGGTTATAGGCCTACTAGATTTTATAGAGGTTGTAATAATTGCATTTCCTTTTAATACTGGTTGTTAATTAAAAATGGATTTGATGTTATACAAGGTTAAGGTAAGGGGGAACATGTAGTGCAACGGTAAATCTAGTTGTTCACCGATAAAATACCGAGTCCTTGTGATACAGAGTCCGGATACCCATTCAACTAAGTAGTAGTGTACACTGTATACAAGTATTATAAGCTTCACCAAGGTCGCGATTTATTACGTTGCACTCATTGGGAGTCGAACTCTAAGAAATGGGGGACTTGCAATGATTCAATGTTACGCGCACAAGGGGGTAAAACACTTTTTGATTTTTTTATACAACATGGAATGTACGTGTTACAAAGGCACACATGATGAAGCAAAACGAGTCAAGTTAAATGTGCTACTAGGTTGATTAGCTTAACATTCACAGTGTCACAGACTGAATTTGTTTAAACGCATGCCAATGGTATTTGGGCAATAGTGACCTCATACAAAGTCATACGTGCGTATTATAAAAGCTTATATATGCTACAAATTGTTCTTTTAATCTATCTAACTGTAGCCCAAGTTCATTGACATATTTATAAGATAAAATTACACATTTCTTTATACTCAATTGTCTTGGTATCAACGAGAAACAATACCCATGTTACCTTTGTTTATTGCCATATACTCTTGATCTTGAACATAAAAGGGCGCCATATTGGATTTCGACCAAAATGGCGTCAGAGATAAAAGTAGGGTAGTAAAGTTCATTGTTCTCTTTTTTTTATCATATCAAAGTTCAGAAATAGCTGAGCAGTTAGCTTAATGGCGCCTGTCGCTTACACATATTGGGTGTGAAGAGGGTGTACATACAATGTTATACATGATAAATTAGCGAAAGATATGCACTTTTTTGTGTCAGAGTATATGGGAAATGATTATAGAATTCCACGGCATATTTAACTTGTAGATTTCAGGTTATAATGCCGCCGCTAAGTAAAGTCTCGATTCAAGTTTGATATTTAAACAAAATATAGGTAAATAATGTTTTCAAATCTGTTGAAATTTGAATTAAACTGTGTTTAATTGGTGTATTTTGTGGTCTATTAAGTCACTTTTCTAAGGTCACTTGACATATTGGATAACTAATAATACTTTATATTGTATTGTTTAAAACGCCCTTTTCTCACATTAAACCAATGCAACAACCTTAATTCCAATCGGGCATCTTTGGCTACCATAGTTACTGATTGCGAACTCGAATAACCTCTTTCCATAACTTCAATTTGTACATTATTATCATTTGTGATAAACGTGATTGATTTCTTGTATTGCGTTATTTTTACATATTGTATTGATGTATTTAAATTTCTAAAACGTATGGAGTGAGGTCGAGCAGGCAAACATACCAAAACAAAATGTTAAGAGTCTCCGAGAAACACAGATCACTTACCAAACGGTCAGCTCAATAAGAAAGTTGTTATTTGTTTGTCTTTCTCCTTTTTATATCCAATATCGTATGATTTTTGATTACCCATTATGCTGGTTAAAAGTGTTAAAATAACCTTGATTTTTTATTAGACTTACAGTAAATATGGACATAGGGCCACATATCACTAACACATTTTGATAGACCAAAGAAATACCGCCAAGTCAAACTAGACCACTTAAGTGTAGAAGTAAGACATACGATACTTTTCAAATGTATATTGTTCTCTTCCCTTCAGTTACTGAGACACAGGTAAACATAGCTTCAAACATTGGAAACAGATGATGAATTATTGGTATACCACAATGCATTGCGTTAACATGTATATCTCTTTGTTGTGCATTTATCGTGACGGTTTAATAGGTTACTTAAACCCCATTAGTTAAATACAATGAGGAACAAAACCAGTTACACAACAAAATTCAAAAGAGACTGTATGTGATATTGTATCATTACTTTTCATCTCAGACACACCCTGATTAATTTGTTTAAAAAAATCGTCTTTTCGTTGCAAAAGTGTCAATTTACCTCCATTTCTTTGTAAAACAAGGTAAAATGAAACGAGAAATTTAAAACAATACGTGAGATACGTTTTCTATATTCGTGTTATGTTACTTTTAAGTAAAGACCAGTATTGAAATACGTGTCTTTACTGTGTAACACAAAAACAAACAAACAAACAAGCAAGCAAGCAAACAAACAAACAAAAACCAGACCAACTAGACACAATTTTGAGAAGAGGTTAACCCTTAGTAGTGCATGATGGGAATGGTGTATTTTCTGAACCAAAATGTCCCAACAAAGATGCGAATTCGATTTACAGACTACAGGCTGGGGATAGAATCCTTATTCACGACGACCGGATAAACATTTGCGCTTCCCCCGGCTGTAGATTTATGAAAAGGTGTAACAATATATTGTATTACAATTGTAGGGTTTTGGATGTATATTTTATATTCAACAACATTTAGCAGCATAACCAAAATTAGCAGACGAACACGTGATCTCATTTGAATACGTTTTTGGCTTTTACATGCTTCAATGTTGAAAACAATAAAAGCATTCAGCTCCAGATATAAGGGGCAATGCAAATGAGGTTCGAACCCAAGACTTCGCCCAAGACTTCGCAAGTAACATCGATAACCCAAAATTGTGGACGAAAGTGATCTCATTAATTTTGAGTACATTGTTGGCTTTTATAAAACACTCAGCTAAGGGCAATGGTACGACTACAACAAGGCTCGAACCCAATATCTCTTAAGTAGGAGTCCAACATACCCGTTGCCCATAACTTATAACCTGAATAAAGAAAGAAAGCGGGAAATATTTGAATCAAATTTGGCTTACTGCCTGCCTTAGCTACAAGCGCGCGTAACAAGATACAACCGGCACCAGTAGCGACGGTAAAGACGGATAATGGACCATGTCACTGTTTTTCCTTCCTTTTATTGAAGTGAGAAACTTTATCCGTTAACGACATTTCTTGAATAAGTTGGGTTTGTAATAGTTTTTTGTTAAAAAGGAAAATACCTTTCTTACAAGCAAACAAATGTGTCTGCAATAACACGCTTTTGGACATAAAAAGTGCAAGTTGAAAGAGTAACTATACAGTAACTACTAAAGTATTTAGGCCTAAATATATTACTTTAGATCAAGTCTGCCTTATGACGTTAATATTGAAGTGTATACTTTGGAAATTTATCAAGCCTAAAAAGGAAATATAATTTTAAAGGTATTAGCCATGATCAGGAATTCGATGTTCAACTTTACTCTACACTTACTGATTTTATAACATTTTTAGAAAGTACTTCCACATACCAACTTAT
>JAUMTS010144436.1:0-23934 GCA_032273385.1 Ophiopholis aculeata | reverse complement strand
TTTCTGTAGGTTTTCTCTGAGAGCTTTGTTTTCCTCCTGCTTTCAAAAATCGGGTTTGTTTGGTCATCAAAAACTACCTCCACCCAGGGTTAATGGGCAACTGCTGTGGTAATAACAACAGTAAATAGTACAATCTTAGTGCTGAGGGAGGTGCAAAATAATGCACTCTTAATGAAGCAACCTGATTGTGATGATTTACCAGCAGCAAACTTACAGCACATTGAACATTTTGTAATTGCGCTAGAAGCCCTTATTATTATTATTAAAATAAAAATTACCCTTTTAAAGCAGCTGATTATACACTTCCAAAGGAGATCATGTAGTAAATTACAAAGATCATGTTCATTTTAACTAGGGTTGCTGGTTGGCCTTGTTTAAATCTATTTTGACTGGAAGGTTCTTAGTCCAATCCTCCAGAAGGGTATTTCAAATTGCAAGAACCATAACTAAGAAGTAAAACTCACCTTTTTTGGTAAAACAATGGCCACACATTCCAAGGAGGGAAGCATCCAATATAAAAAAGAAAGAAAAGAAGAAAACAGTTGATTAGTTATATCACATCATAGATCACATAAATCAAGTGAACTTATCTAGCCCAAATAAAGAAGCATCTCCAGTCAAAAATAGTAAACATAAAATAACTGTAACTGTAATATTAATTTGAGAGCAATAATTATTAATAATTAAAACAACTTTGATAACTACACAGTGCATTAAACTCTCAAGCAAAATGCATTTATTGATACCAGCTGTGAAATTGCCAGGTATCTGAACAAACCCTGTTTTAACATACAACTCCTTCAATAAATCTGGACTATTCACATATGTAGCATTCTATACAGACCACTCAATGGAACATGATGATTGTAGAATCTGATTACTTATGTGTTGAGAAATGATTGAATAAATCTATGGTACATAATTGATTAGTTAGAGTCATTGATCATTCACAATAATAAAAAAATACATGGCTCAGAGGAAAAACTACTTTCCTTTCCATAAATACTTTGATATTATTTTGTCCTGTGAAATCTGGTTCAGTATTGCACATCAAAATGCGTAAAGAGATGCCTGCTGATTTGATGGAAGTGACATATTTAGTTCATTCACAAACACAATTTCAATTGAAACAGGTTTTCGAATTGTACAATTCTCACTTTATGAAAGTCTAGACGGGAAACAGGCATGGAAGCACTCCAAAATATAACAATGTTGGCTTCAAATATCAAATGGCAAGAGCACCACTTGGGCAGCGGAAAAAAACAACATGCTCTTCAACCTGACTGACTCAAGTTTTGCCTTTTTGGATTTACCATCTTTACAATGAAAGCACCATCACAAGAACCAAAACATTTAAATTGCAATCAGAATTCAAAATGTGTAACTCACAGACTAAAATGATTTGTTTTGAACACTATACTACCAGGAATTTCCATAACCTATAAATGTGTCAAATGGCTCCCTATAGTTGTCATCTTGACAAAGAAAACACAATCATGAGAACTAAAATATTTTGATTTGCAAGCAGCATGCACAATTGTGTCCATATAAACTGAATCTAAAATGTTTAACTCACAGACTAAAACTGATTTGTTTTCATCACTAGCTTGAATTTTCATAACCTATTAATGTGTCAAATGGCCACAAATGGCTCCCTACAGTTGCCATCTTTACAAAGAAAACACCATCATGAGAACTAAAACGTTTTGGTTTGCAAGCAGCGTGCAACATTTTGTCCACATATTCCAGAATAGATTGCTGTTGTAACAGGTTGAAATGACAAATAGGGTAAATTTTGTCACATAAAATTGGTCAAAAAGAAAATGCTTTTGTTTTTTGCTGATGGTCATGAATATCAAAATGGTCATATTAGGTTTAAAGAAACTCTTCAATGAATATATGTATGTTACTAAGGTATGTAATGTAATTGTGACGCAGATGATGATGCTTTTATAGAGCCATATGTTTGTGAAAAGTTTTTAAATATTGCTTTTCTCTTTATTAAATGTTACTGTTAGGAAATGATACTGAAATGTCATGAAATCCCCGCAATTAGGTAAATGCACTATAAAATCAGGAAACAGTATAATACAAAATTTAAAGCTACTTTAAAAAATCTATGATATGCATTCAATTTTCTTATATAGGCTTTCCACTGGTATTCATAATAATTGATAAGGTTTAAGCAAGTTTGCAATAGGACAAGTAAGAAACTGTCAAGCTTTCGTCAGGAGTAGCTCTGACAGGACAAATAGTTAGGTTGATTGAGACACGTAGGCTGCCTCTTGCCTATCTTTGGTGGCTTTGGAAAGAGCCCTTTACTGAAGACTGAACCAAGTCAACAGAAAACAAGTAGATCTCGCCTATCTCCAAAACCTGCCCCTAACTTTCATTTTGATGTATTCATAAAATATTGCTATAAAACCAAGAGAAAATAAAGTTTCTGTGTATGACAAAATGTTAGTATGTCACACATCAAAGTTAGTCTTACCAGCTCAAGATATACTCCTCTGTTAATGATACGGTTTTTGTCTTGATTTTTAAAGAATTTTAGTTTAATAAATTTCAAAAGGGAAGTAATCTACAAGATTATATTCTTACATCTATAGATTTTGAATCTTGTGTATTGAAAGTTCAAGTAAATATTATTTATTTGTAAAATGAAATACCTGCAAAAATCATACTCATTTGAAATTGTAAAAGTAAGTTACAGTGAAATTAAATCTGTTCAAATCATAGATTTAAATGCTAAACTGCATTTCCGAGCCAAAAATAAGGTCACTAAAATCTTTTATGGACAACTTCAGGCAAATTTTAAATTCAAGTTCAATCTACTAGCTCTATACTGTTCTACAGTTTTACATTTCATTTTACTTAGACAATGAAGAGAAAACTTGTCTCTCAAACTCACACTTTGTCCCTCCAAATCTGTTACATAAGTAACGCATCTGAGAATTCCCTTGGACGCATATATAGACAGGTTTGCAACTTACAAGAAAACTTGTTTCTAAAAGTCACACTTTGTCCCTCTAAATCTGTTACATAACGCGTCTGAGAATTCCCTTGGACGTATATATTGACAGGTTTGCGTAGGAGCTTGAAATAGATATTGTGCAACTGGCTATTGTGTACAGAACTGGGGCACTGCATCACTTTTAGGATGCAATGTTGTACTTGTTTCATTTTTGTGCAGTATTGACACCATGTGGGAACCTGGGGCATCGCACATTAAAGGCTTTGCTTGGTTTCTTCACAGTTACTCCTCAATGTGCACCACAAATTTGTAGTCAGAAACAGACAAACTCATGAAAAAAACCTCTTTGGAATAATTTCATAGACCCCCTCCCCTACACACACCCCTACACACACCAAAACCCAATAGTTGGTATCACTACTAGTATTGTTTGGTCTTTATTTAGAATATGGTGTATACGGGTACAAACATTACAAACTAATGTGAAAACAAGCCATTTCCTTCTCACTATAGCCAACATCAAGAAAGGCTGGTTCAACATAGAAAGGGAATTTCCCCATGATATTTGAAACCACAAATATATCTTTCTGTGGACCAATGTTCTTCATACAGTAAACTTTAAGACTTGACAGGTTTGTATGATTTACAAAGAGTAAAAATAACACAATTGTATTGCTACATTGTTATGAAAGAAAATGTTATACAGCCCTGTGAGCCATGAAGCCATATCAAGATACCAAAAGAATTTACAAATGGGATTAATAAGAACAAAAAGCTTGGGAAATGAATATGCTGCAAATCAAAGTTTCATTTTATTTAGTCAGGTTGGGAAATAAAAGTCTACACTGATCACAGAAATTGGATCATATTCCATAGCGTGCTCTCAGTTACTCCCACAAGACCGAGAGGGATTTTTAACTTTAAGATGAACAACCCTAACTTAATGGAGTATGAAGAATAGTTGTATATTGTTTCAAACTCCACGCAAAAATGTTAGGTCTTCGCTAGCATTAGGAACGGGAGAAAAAAAAATGTATAACAAAATGGAAGAGTAAAATATACAATGGAGAAAAGCAGAAACATTTTGATTTTGAAGATAAAAGCACGGGGAGGGAGCTTGAATAACTTTTGGGTAGGTGTGTGTCCAAAAGTTTCAAAAATTGGGGCTTTTGAACTGCGTTTGGTGCAAAAAAATAAGAACTTGGAATACATTTCCAGAAAATTAGTGCTTTAGAATGGCAATATTGAGCTTGGCAATTGGAGCTCTTTTGAGAGAAAAAACCTTGAAGTTGGAAATAGAAAGTTTGGTCTCTGGAACTGAAACAGGGCTTGAAATGGGGGTGGGGTTCTCCAAAGCAGAAACATGGTCTGACAAAGGGGGTCTTGAGGACGGCACATATCCGTACTGCTTCTCAAAATGAGTGCCCCCACTGGATAAAAGCACACGAGCAAAGCCAGTAACCATTTATATAACTGGGTTTTAAATGAGAAGTGCTTTGATTGACTTGCTCAAGGCCATGTCTTGTCACTCAGTATGTTCAAATTCAGAATCCTAAAATTGTGAAAGCAGAACTTAACCACTATAAAGCCACACTAAGTAAAAACACAAGGATTTCCCCTATTGATGATCATTGCAAAAACATAAGACTCCCACAATGTCTTTGAATTCTATGGATGTTATCATTATGAAGTAAATCCTCTTGCCCTTTTAACTGTATACAAGAAGGATCCATAATATGGTGTGGCATGTCAAGTTGATTGTGTGGGCTGCTGATACCAGATTTAAATATAGCAACAGATATAGATTGAGGTGTAACTGATACAAATAAGATACCACTATCTTTCTTTAAAGTTTTGCTAGCAGTTATGGCACAATTGACAAAATTAAACCACACATACAATACTAATTTGATTTAAATAAAGTTTGAAGGATATCTAATATTATGCCTATATACAGACAAAGCCAATTTGTATTTCTTAAACAAAATGTACTATGCTCTGAAAATTTTCTGGGGAAAGTTTCATTTTATCTATTTATTTTACCAATTTTGTTTTGCCTGTCTATTTTTAGTTTTGTCTGCATTTTGAAATCAGTAGTTTAAGATAGTGCCCCTCTTCCTAAAATATAGTTATCCTTAGAGGGATGGACTAAAAGGTAAAGGTATCAGGTTTTTAGAATGTGAGGAAGAAAACCAAGCAATGAAAAGGAAAAAATGAATACAAGACAATGAAAATAAACCCTTAATTATAGGGCCAATTAATTTGATCTTGTGACCATAATGAAAAGGAGAAAAGTGAGATGAGTAAAGTGATACTCAAGCCACTAAATGGAGACAAGGTAGTGAAACTAATTATTATAGGGTCAATAAATTTGATCTCCTGACAATAATGAAAAGGAGAAAAGTGAGACAAGGAAAGCAATACTAACACCCAATGGGAAGCATAAATGGACTCTTCTCCGAATATTAGGACACTTTGAAACACCATTTAGTGCATCAATTTTTGAACTTATCAATTTCCCAAGCTGCCTATCAGAATAATTCATGACTTGGAAGAATATGCTCCAGACAAAGGTTAATGGACATTTGGACTATATAACCTTTTAATCACAATTTTCACTCATGTATGAAAATATTCCATTGAAATCCCTAGCTGGTACGATGATACTAATTTTCTGCCATCTTAAGAGCTACTTCAATTTATACGATGATTTCTTCAGTTGAAGTGGCAATTGAGTTGCCGTGTAGAGTAAAATATAACAACAGATATATGGCAGAGTATAAATTAATGTTGATAGAGTAGTGCAATTTTCAAGACTGACATTTGTGGGTTGAAAGGGACAAGAACACTTGTTTCTTTCTTTAATTCTTAATGAAAATACTTGTATTTTTAATCAATTTTGAAAATATAGCTGTATTTCAATTGTAATGTGTGCCCAAGATGAAATTGATTGCCAACATGAGCTGCTACGGCCTACTTATTCTGCACTGGGTGTCAATTGGTCACTTGGCATTGAGGAATATTGGCCTTCAGCAAGACACTTGAAACTGATTTGCTTCACTCTATCCAGGTGTATAAATAAGTATTAGTTTTTAAATTTGTACTTATTTATCCCATTTATAATTTGGAACATTCATTAGTGCGGGTGTATGAGCCCCTTACAAGTTACAATAGATATAAGATAAACAATAGGGGTCTGTTACACATAACCCCAATAATAAGAATGTTGCAACAGACAATATTGAGCTTCTGTTAACTTTCACCACTCTCCATATGATAAGAACCAACACAACTTCTGTTCCTGGATAAGCCTAGAGCTATACAGGGCATTTTGAAGAGGTGCTTAAAACTTCTTCAACTTCACGACTACAATAAATGTAGTTTTGAGTTATCAAATCCCACAGTCAATGAATTTCTTGTTCTTCTAATACAAACTAGATTGTGTTTTTAATAAGAAACGGATATCACTTTCATTTAATATTAAATGAATCATGTATGTTGCATCACATGTTTAACCAAGTCTACTTGGGAGGCTGGTAACAGGCATTGCCAAGGTCTAGCTTGGGTTATGAAAAAGTGTTCAACTTTCAAGATCGTTCAAAAGACAGCTTATATCAGTTGACCAAGTTCTGATAGTAAACATCTTATTTGCTAATTTGCTGCCTTTTGAAGTTTTAGTGACCAAATCTTGATGGTAGAAATTTACTATCTTCTCAAGACAGCATGTATATAGTGACAAGGTCCTGATGGTAGGACATTATTATACTAGCTTCACAAGACAGCTTAGATTTAGTGACCACGTCTACGTTGCACCAAAAACTGTCCTGGAATATTGCCCAAAATCTATTCCTGAACATGGTTCACTTGAGAGTGCCATGTCAAAGCATAAGACATACTTCAGGATATTGCAATTGATGCTCAGCACACAGATAGAATTCAATTTCAATTATTGATTTTGGTCTTTGCATTAGGGGCCTATGCATTTTTGTTTACTATGTATCTTCATTTATGTTTCTATTTCTATAGTAATCCAGTCTGCAATTCTAGCCCCAAATACATCTAAGATAAGTTACGACAATCTGTATACATGTATTGGACTGTTTGATATAATCTTAAATTCCAGAAAAAGCACCCAAACGGCAGGCACAGGCCCCACCACCATAGGCTACTCCATGGTAATAGGTATAGTAATTCACAAAACACTTAAAGCAAAGTGATGCATGTTTCTTAAGCTTAATATTTGCACAAAGAAAACTACATTGAAGTCACAGTGGTAAAATGCTTGTATGTTGTTCCGCAGGCTGGCTGAAAATGACTTATGTTGTTTACATTTGTTAGGAGGTGTATAGTGGTTAGATGTATTTGAAAGTGTTGACTTTGAATTTTGGGTTGTGAACAGATCATGACAAGTTGAAGGTACAAACAAACGTCTAGGGCCTTTCACCATTTTCATTTGTGAGTTCTGCTTCGATAAATATCTTCCTTTGGTAGACTTTATTCAGAGATTTTGATACACTGTCTTCACATAAATATTACAGAATTTTTGTTCAATAGTCTGTTCTATGTTTCATTGACTTAACCATTAAAAGTAGACTTGTACAGTATTTATGTGTCTATCAGAACTTTTTTATATAGTGTCAGATTGTTTTTGGATAGTCTTCAAAAATTGCATCTTGTCTAAAGGGCTCCCACATATATACAGTTATGAAATTGTTTTGGTTAGCTTTGAAATGTAGTAGGACAAGTAAAAGTATGTATAAATGTTTTCTGTATACTATAAATATAATAAAGTGTTTCTGTATTGTTTTTGCCTGCTTGGTACACAACGTAAAATAAGAAATATTGCTTCAGGTATATTTTGATGAATTATATATGATTGTTCCATAAGTAATGTCTTATATGTTCAATATTATATTATTTGATGTGCTGTAATCAAGCTTAATGATTAATTTGTTGGAACTGATTGTTTCTGAGGTATGATTAGTTGAATATATTTGTTGCTTAATGTTTTCAGCTGTACTGCAATGTTGCTAATCTTGGTGTTTTTAATATATTTAAACATATATAAAAATCACAAAATCATCAAAAAGATCTTGAAAGTTTCCCCTAAGCAAAACATTGGCAATACCTATTACTAGCCTCCAAAATAGACTTTGTTTGCTACATTTGATGCAGCATACATGATACATGTTATATTAAAAGAAAATGACATCTGTTTCTTATTGAAAACACAATTCAGTTTATATTAACATTGAAAGAACAAGACATTCATTGAAAACAGAAAACAATGCTCTATGGCCTGACTGATTTTGCCATTTTTACAACCAAAACACCATCACCAGAACCAAAACATTTTGGCTTGCATTGCAAGCAGCATCCACAATTTTGAGCTCAGACTAAAACTGATTTGTTTTTGACACTAGCTAGAATTTCCATAACCTATAAATGGCTACAAAAGGCTCCCTACAATTGTCATCTTTATACAGAAAACATCCTCATGAGAAAACATTTTGGGTCAAATGGCTACAAAAGGCTTACTACAATTGCCTTCTTTACACAAAAAACATCCGCATGAGAAAATTGTTTGGGTCAAATGGCTACAAAAACATCCTCATGAGAACTAAAACATTTTTGGTTGAAAGCAAGTTGTAAAATAGACTCAATTATTATTGCCATTATGACAGGCTAAAGTTTGACAAATGGTTAAATTTGTGATGTTAAGTGCTGATAGAAAAATGTTATTTTGAACATTTACTGATGGTCAGTAATGTATCAAAAATGTAAAGGCGTAGTGCTTTTCTGAACCAAAATGAGCTCATTGGAATTGTTTCATGGAAAACTATTAATTTAAGTTCAATCAATTCCTGTGCTACATTTCTGATTACCTTGTTTGGAACTTACAAGAAATCTTATCTCTTAAAATCACACTATGTTCCCCTAAATCTGTTACATCAAGTGTCTGATTTTCTTCAAGTATTCCCTTGGATGCATATTTTGACAGGTTTGCTGGGAGCGTAAAGTGGATATTATGCATCAGGCTATGTGTACAGAGCTGTGGCATCATCTACTGTACAACCTGAAAATGTTGTCTGAAATTGCTGTGGTTGTTATAAAAAATTTCAAGTGGTGACACCAGGGGACCCTGCGGTATCCATCTGCCATTTTCCTCTTGAGACTGTTTCCATTTGTCATCAAATTCATCACCTTCAACTCATTTAATCGTATATCCATCACTTTTCATTCATTTAGGCTAACATTTCTTAGAATTCTTTGGATTTTTTCAGTATAAAGTTGATCAACAGTTATCTGCAACTGTTGAATCTGTGTTGTTATTATGGCTGTGAGGCATGGAACACCAACCTTATGCTAGCAAAGCAACTTGACAACTGCTATGCTGAGGGCTGTCTTAACATTACTGGAAGCAGCATGTAACTAATACAGAGCTGTATGGAGACCCCCCCCCCCCACCCAAATCACCCAAAAGATTAGGAAAAGAAGACAGCAATGCAGGACAGGAAATGTGGTGAGTCATTGTGGATCAAGAACATAAACAAAATTAAGCAAGTAAGCAAATTGATCAATCTGGCTGTCTTACTGTATGCAAGTGATACAGTATCCTTAATGTGGTGTGGAATGTCAACTTGATTATGTGGGCTGCTTATACAAGAATATATAATAGCAACATATATAGATTGCAGTGTAACTGATTTGGTTGAGGCACCAGAGAGTTTTTGCTAGCAGTAGCTAGACACAATAAGACAAATGGATCCAGAAATACTAATTTGAATTAAATAAAATTTTAAGGAAATCTTACATTATATTTAAATATAGAAAAAATAAGTGTAGGGTCTTAAAAATATTCTAAACAATTCTTAGTAAATTGTCCAGAAAGTAACATTTGTAATTCATTCGTTTCCCATCTTTTTGTACATTTGTTTCTACTTGTTTTATTAACTTTAGCTTTATGTGATCCCATTTTGACCCAAAAACACTTTGACGATATGTGATTTAGAAAATCAAGCCATAAAAAAGAGGAGAGAGATACAAAAAAAGTGAACTAAACTGTCAATTATAAGGCTAATAAATTTCATCTCCTCACCATAAAAACTGAGATGAGCAGAGTGATACTAAACCCTCCATGGGACCTACAAATGGAGACTTGTCTCTGAACATTAGGCGGTACATATTCTACTAAAGCACCATCAAGTGCAAAAAATAAAGCACCATCAATTGCAACAAATCTTAACTCCTCAATCTCCCAAGCTGCCTATCACAACTTTTCAATGACAGATGATTTTGATGAATTCCCTCTTGACAAAGGTTAATGGACATTCGGACAATACTACTTTTCAATCACAATTTTCACTCATCTAAGATCAATTGAAATCCCTAGCTGGTACTATGATACTAATATACTGCCACCTTAAGAGCTACTTTGCTTAATGCGATGATTTTTAAGCGGAAGTGGCAATTGAGTTGTCATGGGTTTGTTTGTTTGTTTATTTCTTCTTTAACCTGGGACACTCAGCCAGTGAAAATACAATTAGCCTCTGTTGTACTAAAGTACCATCAAGTGCAACAAATCTTAACCCCTCAATCTCCAAAGTTGTCTATGACAACTTTTTCATGACAGATGATTTTAAAAAAAATCCCTCTTGACAAAAGGTTAATGGACATTTGGACAATACTACTTTTCAATCACAATTTCCACTCATCTACGATCAATTGAAATCCCTAGAAGGTACTATGACACTAATTTACTGCCACCTTAAGAGCTACTTTGCTTTATGCCATGTTTTTTTTTAAAGCTGAAGTGGTAATTGAGTTGTTGCCGGTTGATGACAAAGTTAAATATAGCAACAGATAAATTGAAGAGTAATTGATATGGATGTAATGACAAATTGTTGAATCAAATTTGATTCAAAGGACAAGTAAACTGGCTCACTAAATAAGTTCATCTGGAATGTTGTATACAATATGAATGTTAAATCAAAGTAAAGTTGGTGAAGATGTTATACTCACATATAAGCGGTGAAAGATGACTGAAACATGAGTAACATCTTCACTTATTGTTCTTGGAATTGACACAAAGAATTTGTTTATTAAAGCATACTATTTTTTCAATTCTTTAATGTTAATGTTTGTACCTTTACAGCATTCATAACAAGGACCACAAAAGCATGGATACCAGGATGGTGCAAACAAGACACAATACCTTCCTCATGTATTTTTCCAACACAAGCATTACATTAGCATACAAACATGTTATTGGGATGGCATACATGAGGAGCAACTGGTGAATGTTGTTAATAAGAAGTGACAACCGGGTCATATGAATATGCATGGTTACCCCCCTGAAGATTAAGCGCAAGTCAAGGAAAATAAAGGGAACCAGAAATCTTCTTGACAATCTTGTAGGAATTAGGTAGAAGCTATAACTTGGATAGCACACATGAATCTGATAAGCAACTGAAGAATGTTGTAAAGAGAATTGACAACCGGGTCATGTGAATTATGGCTTTGTTACACTCTAGGAGTATTTTGTTTGTTTGTGACAAAATAAGATGATAAGATTATTTGACTTTGTTTTTTGACAAAGATTCTGCTGCAATAGAAAAATCAAGTCCTCTCATTACATTGCAAGATAAGATTTTACTGCAGGAAATAATGTTGAAGCTGTTATGTGTATAAAAGATGTGAACTGGGATAAGCTGAACTTTGAGTATGTTTTTGAGTCATTAAAATGAAAAAGGAAACAAACAAATGTATATTCCTTTGTAACAAAGTACAAAGTTAGATGATTTACTGAAGAAAAGTATAGAGAAAATACAATGAGACCTGCTTTGTGTTTATCATAAACTGGGCTGAATTAAACTTTAAGTATGTTTCTAAGTCATTTAAAAAAAAGGGGAAATGGCCAATGGGGTCATTTTTTTTACAATGTATGATAAAGAAAAACTTCAGAGAGAAAATAGTGTGAAAGTTTCTCTGTGTGACAGAAGTTGAACTGCACCCTGACTAGTACTTTAAGCCTGCATGCATGTATGATTTTATATCCCTAACCTAACTGACAGGTATGAGGTTTCTAGATACTGCTGCCTGAAAAACCCTACTGCCTTAAATTACCTGCAATTTGTCTCCCTATACTATAATATGTTACAAAATTGTTTTACGAATCCTGAAAGAATTTCACCCAGGAGGCGATTGTCCCAATATAATGGTATACAAGTATGCTCACAGGTTTTGAGGTGCAATTTCAGCAATTTTGGCAAAGCAATGGGTGGGGTTTTATCACAGAGCAAAGCACCCAAAATGCTGTAATTGGGTGTTTTTAGGGAAAATTGCTCAGAAAGCACCCAACTTGAGCCAACATTGGGTGTTTTTACGTAAAATTGGTATACTGATTGGTGGAAAAAAGTGCCAGAAATGGGTATAGAGATGGTCGAGTTTTAAACTTTGGATTGAGCATCCCCGTACAATTTATTTTTTGTTGAACCCCCCCCTACCCCCGGGATTTTCATGCAACACTTAGCCCTCTTTTTTGGAAATTCCAAACAAGTGAATGAAGCTAAAATCAAAAACCCCAAATTATTTGAAAAAGACACTCTAAAGTATTTCATGGAAAAAATTTATTTGCTTACAAATCCAATTAACACAGTCATCACTTCAGTTACTGTTTCTTTTAAGATATTCACCCAGTAGTTGCAATTTCTTATGGGTATAATCATCAGGTATCCATCCAACCACATTGCCTGAATAACGTTGGGTTTGATTTCTTGCTTAACTTAAAGCAGCTTATGTATGTAACAAAACCTACCTAGTCCTCATGCATGATTTAGACATTTTCTGACGGCAAAACCCACTATAACATCTTCATAAATGTTTGATGTATAAGCAAGTGTAAGACAAGCCAGAAAACTAAATATCAATGTAATTTAATCTTTAGCCAACAACACTGTTGGCATGTTATAGACCTCATCAGTTTTCATATATGCTTAAATGCCCCTCAGAAGAAAGTGGGCATCTTTGATTTCATAAGACTGTTACAAAGTAGATATGTGCAGCTAGCAGATAACAGATTCACAGAATCAGTGTCAGACAGCAACTGAAATTACACTATATCGTAAACATACATGTATGCATTCTCCAGAGAGAAAACTTACTGCTACATCTTCATCAATTTATGATGTTAGTAAAGTGTTAAAAAAACACAAAACAAAATGTCAAAAAAATGTTATTTAATTTTCAAGAAACAACAATACTGTTGGCATGTCACAGATATCATCTGCTCAAAGGCACCTCAGAAAAACTCAAGAATCTCCAATTTTAAAAGACCGTAACCAAGTTACCGCTAAAACAACTTCAGAAACTCCAGTGCGAGGAAACAAGTAACCCATGGCCTAAGTGCTGTGAAGTGTATTGTATTGAAGTGAATGGATCAGATGGTAGGTGGTATCTTGTATACATGCATCACCCACGCCTAGCGAGATTTTGGTATTACAGTGAGAAATTGTTCCTCAAGTCGAT
Organism: Ophiopholis aculeata; assembly: GCA_032273385.1. Lineage (NCBI taxonomy): Eukaryota > Metazoa > Echinodermata > Ophiuroidea > Amphilepidida > Ophiactidae > Ophiopholis > Ophiopholis aculeata. The sequence goes on along the minus strand of JAUMTS010144436.1, from coordinate 10,433 downwards.
ACAGGTACAAATTTTCAGTGGAAGAATAGCAGTCTAGAACAATGTGAATAAAACTTTTGAAATATGCAACTACTGGTACTTTAAAAACAAAAACTTTGAATTTGTTTTAATCAACAATTCCTTTGTTTAAGTCATTAATTGGACAGACTGTATGAAATGAAATCAGCTATACATTTTTGTGGGATATTGACTATTTGGTTCTGGTAAAATAACCACGCTACCATATCAGTTTCAGTTTGTTTTCCCCATATATTGTACATTATACAAGAATAATAATCAAATTGTCAAACAAGTTATATTTGACAATTTGCTATGTACAAGACAGCAACTGTAATTAAACCAGATCTCATGCATACATGTATGCAATCTCTTGAGAGAAAACCAACTGTTACATCCTCATACATTTTTTATGTACGCAAGTGTAAGACACACCATAAAACAAAACATCAATTTAATCTAATATTTAACCAAAAAAATTGTTAGCATGTCACTGACATCATCCGTTTTATTGTATGCCCGCCAGAAGACAGCGGGCATCTTTGAATTCAAAAGAGTGTAACAAACTAGATGTCTGCTGCTAACCTGACTACAGAATCAGTGTGAGATAAGAAATGACCTGTGGCCTAAGTGCTTTGGAGTATTGTATTGAAATGAGAGAATTGAATGGTAGATGATATCGTGTCAGCATTGATTCTGAGGTCATTTATAATGCATCACCCACACCTAACAAGGATTTAGGTACGATGGTAATCTAAAATGGTGTCTTGATACAGCTTTGAAATTAATGAACATGCTCTTTTCCAAATTTTTTGAATGTAAGCTTAAATTCAAACAAAATATTACAGTACATTGCATTCTACTGCTGATAGTAACTGACCACCTGTGCTATCTACTGCTGATAGCAACTGGACAGCAAAACTATGCATACAACATTTAATCTAAACTTGAAATTGTTCAATATACAAATAGTTAATGCTTGGAGCTCAAATTTCTTAGTTAAGAATTCATACCCACTTTCTATAGTGATGTTTTAACATCCTCTCTCTCTTACTGTGCCTATGGATCCAATTGATGTTTAAATAAACAGTCATTGATCATTCATAATAATCATAACTATGTGGCTCACAGGGGCACTGGTTTCCTTTCCATGAATGCTTCAATATTGTTTTGCCCTGTTGAATCTGGTTCAGTATTGCACATCACTATGCGCAGGGAGATGCCTGAGGATTTGATGGAAGTGACATATTTAGTCCATTCACAAATACAATTTCAATTGAAATGGTTTTCGCATTGTACAATTCTCACTTTTATAAAAGTCTAGACGGAAAACGGGGTATGGAAGCACTCCACAATCTGTTGGCTTCAAATGGCAAAAGAACCAATTGGGCAGCGGAAAAGAAAACACTGCTCTTAACCTGACTGACTCAAGTTTTTCCTCTTTGGATTTACCATCTTTACAATGAAAATACCATCACAAGAACCAAAACATATGAATTGCGAGCAGAATCCAACATTTTGAGTTCACAGACTAAAACTGATTTGTTTTGAACACTGTACTACCTGGAATTTTCATAACCTATAAATGGGTCAAAGGGCTCCCTACATTTGCCTTTTGACAAAGAAAACACCAGCATGAGAACTAAAACAACTTGATTTGCAAGCAGCGTGCAAAATTGTGTCCACATAAACATTTGCTGTTGTAACTGGCTAAAATGACAAATGGGGTCAATTTTGTCACTTAAAATTGGTTAAAGGGAAAATGTTTTTGCTTTTTGCTGATGGTCATGAATATCAAAATGGTCAGATTAGGTTAAAGAAACTCTTCAACGCACAATTGTAGTTTAAGTCACACTATGTCCCTCTAAATCTGTTACATTAGTAATGCATCTGAGAATTCCATTGGACGCATATATTGACAGGTTTACAAATTACAAGAAAACTTGTCTCTAAAAGTCACACTTTGTCCCTCTTAATCTGTTATATAAGTAAGGCATCCGGGAATTCCCTTGGACGCAAATATTGACAGATTTACAAATTACGGGAAAACTTGCCTCTGAAAGTCACATTTTGTCCCTTTAAATCTGTTACATAACGCGTCTGACAATTCCCTTGGACACATATATTGACAGGTTTGCGTGGGAGCTTGGTGTGGATATTGTGCAGCAGACTTATGTGTACAGAGCTGGGGCACGGCATAACTTTTAGGATGACATTTTTGTAGTTATTTCATTTTTGTGCAATAGCGAAATAATCTGGGAACCTATGGCATCTTCTATTAAAGGCTTTGCTTACTTTATTCACAGTTGCCTCTTTGGAATAATTTCATAGACCCCCACCCCACCCCTCTTCACACAAACACACCCTCACCCAATAGTTGGTATCACTACTAGTACTGTGTTAGCCTTTCTTTATAATATGGTGTACAGGGCTACCAAAACATTAACACCCAAAAATGAAAACAAGCAATTTCCTTCTTCACTATAGTCAACATCAAAGAATGACTGAATCAACATTGAATGGAATTGTCTCCATGATATTTGAAACCGCAAATATATCTTTCTTCATGCAGAATACTTTGTGGATTGAAAGGTTTGTTTGATTTATCGAGAGTAAAAAGAACACAATCGTATTACTACATTGTTATGAAAGAAAATAGAACACAGCCCTGTGAGCCACAAACTATATCAAGGTAAGAATCTACTGATGGGTTTAATAAGAACAAAAAGGCTTGGAAAATGAACATGCTGCAATTCAATGTTTCATGTAATTTCGACAAGTTGGAAAAAATATATACAGATTACAGAAATGGGATCATATTCCACAACATGCTCTCAGTTACTCCCATAGGATCTAGAGTGCTTTTAAACTTTAAGATGAACATCCAGAACTTAATGGAGAATGAAGAATCGTGGTATATTTCTTTAAACTCAAAGCAAAAATATAAGGTCTTCGCTAACATTAGGAACGAGAGAAAAAATATATGCATAACAAAATATACAATGGAGTTTTAAAAGCAAAAATAATTGATTTTGATGGTAAAAGCACATAGAGGGCACTTGAATAATTTTTGGGTAGGTATAGGCCTCCCAGAGTTTCAAGATATGGGACTTTGAAACAGTGTTTGGTGAAAAAAAATGAACTACAATTCCAGAAAATTAGTGCTTTGGAACGGGGATATTTGGCTAATTTAGAGCTCTTTTGAGAGAAACGCCTGGATTGTGAAAGCATATCTTGACCACTATAAAGCTGCACTTACCTAAAACACACAGGTTTCCCCTTAGATGATCATTGCAAAAGCATAAGACTCCCACAATGTCTTTGAATTCTTTGGATGTTACCATTATAAAGTAAATCCTCTTGCCCTTTTAACTGTATACAAGAAGGATCCATAATGTGGTGTGGAATGTCAAGTTGATTGTGTGGGCTGCTGATACAGGATTTAAATATAGCAACAGATATAGATTAACGTGTAACTGATACAAATAGGATACCACTATCTTTCTTTAAAGTTTTGCTAGCAGTTATAACACAATTGACACAATTAAACCAGACATAAAAAACTAATTTGAAATAAAATTTGAAGGAAAACTAATATTATGCCTAAATATAGACAAAGCCAATTTGTATTTTTTAAACAAAATGTACTATGCTCTGAAAATTGTTCTGAAAGTTTTATTTTCACTTTATTTTCCTCTTTTGTTTTGCTTGTCTATTTCTAGTTTTGTCTGCATTTCAAAATCAGTAGCTTAAGGTAGTGCCCCTCTTCCTAAAAATAATGATCCTTAGAGAAATGGACTAAAAATTAAAGGTATCACGTATGTGAGGAAGAAAACCAAGCCATGAAAAGGAGAAAATGAATACAATATAGGTTTTAAAAAAATCAATTATAGGGCCAACACATTCGATCACCTGACCATAATGAAAAGGAGAAAAGTGAGATGAGTAAAGTGATACTCAAGCCACTAAATGGAGACAATTCAAACTAATTATTATAGGGCCAATAAATGTGATCTCCTGACAATAATGAAAAGGAGAATCAAGTTTTATTACGCTCCGCGCATTAAAACTATTTTTAGCACGCTCGGTCGAACTATGTGATGGCTCTTGCCGTTGCTAGGAGCTGTTATGATTAGGCAATTCATTCGGCCAATGAAAACCTCGCTTAAGGCGGCCTCAGGCTCAGAGGTCAAATCGGAAGGTCATTCATGTATCGAATATCAGTGAAGAAGCACATGTTTTTTCTGCTCCCGTGTTCGTTGCATAGCCATAGGATTGCGTGGTTAAAGAATTTCGTTGAAGCTTTAGCTATACTTCTGCTGTAGTTTACTGAAAAACTTTCGTCGGAAAACGGGATTTGCGTAGCCAAAGAATTTCGTTGAAGCTTAAGCTTTATTCCTGTTCTAGTTTACTGGAAAACTTTCGTCGAAAAACTGCCGAACGTACTGAGCGGAAATTTTCAAGAACCGGAAATTAATTTTGCTTCGAAGGATTGGTCATTGTGGGCAAATTTTCGAAAGTGAGTTGACAATTATTTTTGCTACGAACAGCGGGAATCGTTGTATCATTAATTCTTAAAACTCCTGCAATTTTGCCGTCAAACTTTGTCGTTGAACTCGTCATACTTTTATAATTGCTGTGGAGTGATTTCGCCGTGATATTGGGCAGTGCTGCTTTACACAATTGATTTTATATTTTATAAATTGCTTCGTGCTTTGACATTGACTTTGTCACCGGACTGGAGGTGTATTTCAGCGTTCTCCTACTGTAATTTTCCTCAAACATTGTCATTGGATTCGTCATACTTTTATATTGTTGGGGACGTCGGACATTGGAGGAATTTCTTCGCGACATTGGACAGTGCTATATTTCATAATTGTTTATATATTTATAAACATTGGCGTTGGATTCGTCATAATTTTATAATATTGGAGTAATTTCATCGCCACATTGGACAGTGCTACATTTCATAATTGGTTATATATTTCATAAATTGCTTCGTGCATTGACATTGGCATCGGGTTGGAGGTGGATTTTCCTTCAAACATTGTCATTCCTGCATTTGATTTTGACCCGTCATCATTTTGTTCTTGCGGTGGACTTTGGATATTGGAGTCATTTCTTCGTGGGAGTAATTTCATTGTGGTATCGGACAGTGCTACATTTAAAAACTTTGTACATTATATAACCTTGGTTTTCGTTGTTAACAATAACATTGACAATTGTTGATGCTGTAATTTCATATTGAATTTACGACCGGCCGAGAACATTTCATCTGGGCGTTGGATTTTGGAATAGCGAGTATATTTTTTGCGGACATTGGATACCGGGGGAGTGTTCTATAAATTATAACGTAACTTTTGGAGCGACATTTTGTTTTGGCTCATCGTTCAACTTGGCGGGATATTGCGTTGCATGCCAATTTCTTCTAAACATTGGACAAGTGTTCCTCCTTTTTGGGAGTCGTCTCAGTTGCACACATATATTCTTGACTTAACTTTCGTCCAACATGCCGGGTAGAAGAGGCCGGGGCGGTCGGGGCCGTGGCCGCGGAGGGATTGCGAGAGGCCGCGTCACACGGTCACAGGCTAGGGTCATCAACATCCCACGTCAACCACAGTTGCCAGTTGCAGCGGCACCGGTACAGGTTTTGGCAGCGGAGGAGCGCCAGCAGGAGCCGAGGGCTCCAGTCATGGTGGACCGGTTACTGCAAGGTAATTTAAACCAAAACGCCTTTGTATCTCAGTTAAATAATGCAATTCCTAATGTTGTACAATCACCTGAAAACATCGCACCAGTCATGCATGAAGGGCCCTCGGTTATTCCGGGTCAAGGTTCAAGTTCGCAACAAAATCCGTTAAGTGGCCCCATGCATGCTGGTCCGGTTGTTAATAACACAACGTCAGCTGGATTAAATCCACAGGGGGTGGTCAATATTAATACGCTTTCTAGGCCATTGGTACAGTCAATGCCTGCATCAAATGCCTCTTCTTTGTTTAGTAGTTCGGTTCTAGGACCACTTTCACAGCCGGGTCAGTTAACGAATAACAATTCGTCTTCTCTCATTCCCGGTCACTCGTCACTAGCTACTACAATACCATTGCCATTCAATCCATTAGTGTCTAGTACAAGTGCGCATTTGGGTTCGGGCCAAACCGTTCCCATTGTAAATACAATTCCAGCCATGCATGCCACTCAGGGCAACCCTGCAATGGATCCTTCTTTTCAGCAGGTACAAATGGGGTTTTCCCCTTTGAATTCAGTGTGTAATCCTCTTGGCTCAACCGTTCCTCAAGCACTGAAAGTAAAAATAATGAACGGTGAATATGTTGATTTTGCTAATCTACTTCAAAAGAGCGAGGTACAATATCCAGGCGAGGATGAGTCGGGGGTGACTTTGTCGGTCAATAGTGCGGGGTCAATGGTGTGGAAGCGTAGTACTCCAAAGTCCGTTATAGTGTCAATCATGTCATGGACTAATGCTTTTTTGGTATATAGTGCTATTTATTTACAATGTCATCCTGCCCGAGTTCAAGAGTTATTGAAGTATGCAGATATAATAAGAACGGCAGCGTCTCGCTTCGGTGGGTGGGGTTGGCGCTCATACGACCAACAATTTCGGTGTCGCCAGCAGTCCAATCCCTCTCGATCCTGGAGTATAATTGATGGGGAATTGTGGGCTCTTTATGTAGTTGCTCCGGCCAACAAGAGCGTGCCCATGCGTACATTTCAGTCTAACAGGGGGAACACGGGGGGGTTTCGCAGGCAACCCTACAATAGGTATTCATCAAGTAGACAAATGCCGTCGCAGCTTGACAAACCGGCAAACCTTTGTTTCAACTTCAACAAAAATGGTTGCTCCCTCAAGCGTTGTAGATACCTTCATAGATGCAGCTCGTGTAAAGCGCTCGGTCACGGAGCACTCAAGTGTACCAAACAGGGAAAAGTTGTGTAATATTAGGCAGCACACCTCCGTGGAGGTATGCGTTTGTTGCAAATATCCCTCTCCCATCAAATTATGCGCATTGTTGCCTCTCCTTGAGGTTTACCCAGACCGTAACTCAGCAAAATTTCTTGCCGAAGGGTTTTCTTTGGGTTTTAAATTGGGCTATGCGGGTGCTCGGGTTGAAAGAGATTCACATAATCTAAAGTCAGTTGTCCAAGATCCAAATCTAGCATTAATTAAATTGTCTAAGGAGGTGGCGTTGAAACGTATTGCGGGTCCTTTCTCTCAAAAGCCTTTGTCATGTTTGGCGGTTTCTCCGATAGGTTTAGTTCCGAAGGCCGAGCCGGGGAAATTTCGGCTCATTCAGCACTTATCTCACCCAGAGGGCAGTTCCATTAATGATGGTATCGATCCTGATAGGTGCAAGGTTAAATTTTCAACTTTTGACGAGGCCGTCCAAATTGTGGCTAGAGTGGGTAAGGGCGCCCTCATGGCTAAAGCGGACATCCAGTCGGCATTCCGGCTTCTTCCAGTTCACCCGGATGATTTTCAGCTTTTGGGTATGAAAGTTAAAGGGGAATACTATGTGGATAAGGCGCTTCCTATGGGGGCGTCCTGCTCTCCAGCGTATTTTGAGAAATTTTCCACTTTTATTGAGTGGGCGGTGAAAAGGGCCGCTATTTCAGATAGAATTTCCCATTATATGGACGATTTTTTCTTCGTAGGCGTTGCAAACGAGTCAAACATGTCATGCCTCCATCTAGTTAGGTGTTTCGAAAATGTGTGCGCAAGTTTGGGGGTGCCGTTAGCAGTTGAGAAATCTGAGGGTCCGTCAACAAGGATGGTTTATTTGGGCCTGGAAATTGACTCGGTAAAGCAAGTAGTTTCTATTCCTCAAAGTAAACTCGACAGCATCAGGTTGAAAATTAGGGAGGCTCTGCAATCTGAGAAATTGTCCCTTCACAGGTTACAATCTCTCATCGGTTCTCTTTCTTTCGTCTGCAAAGCCGTGTCGCCAGGGAGGGCTTTTTTACGCCGGTTAATTGACATGACCTGTGGGATCAAAAAATCCTGGCATAAGATTAGGTTGAATGAAGGGGCGAAAGCAGATTTAAGAATGTGGCAGGTGTTTCTGACCCATTTTAATGGGACATCAATTTTCCCTGATCAAATGTGGCACGGGGAGGACGACCTCCAACTTTTTACAGACGCGAGCGGGTCTATAGGGTTTGGTGGTTATTTCAAGAATTGTTGGTTTCAGGGCAGATGGCCAAATATCGCTACAAATGCACAGTCTATCGCATGGAAGGAATTTTTTCCAATTTTAGTAGCAGTTGTTTTATGGGGGGACGCGTTGAAAGGCAAAAGGGTCATATTACGGTCGGACAATGAGGCAGTAGTAGCCATTATTAATAGGCAAACTTCCAAGTGCCCACTTATTATGAAATTAGTCAGATTTTTCGTTTTGCAGTGTCTCAAAGGCAATATAGCGTTTTGTTCTAGGCACATTGGAGGCAAATTTAATAATATTGCGGACGCTCTTTCACGCTTCCAGATGGAACGGTTCCGGAGTCTGGCACCTTCAGCGGAGCCGGAGGGCACTCCAGTCCCGGAATTTCTTTGGAGTCTTTAGGGGACGAATCTCTTCGGCTACTAAATGCATCCCTAGCTTCAGGAACGTGGTCTTCTTATAGGAGAAGTGTTGAGGATTTTATAAATTTTAGAGACCAATTTAAGTTAGTGCAGTGTTGGCCAGTTATTCAGCTTCATATCATTGCCTTCATTTCCTTTTTATCGGTGGCAGGTAGAGCCGCCTCAACTATTGGCGCTAGTATTTCAGCTATCGCTTTTGTGCACAAGGTGAATGGTTGGGATGACCCAACCGGGTCATTTTTAATTTCAAAATTAAAGGAGGGTTGTAGGAGATTAAATCCTCGGGCAGACAGCAGACTTCCGTTAACCCCTAACATTTTGGTGAAATTGATCACTTCCCTCCCTCTTCTGTGCGAGTCACAATTCGAGGTGGTATTATTTAAATCGGCCTTTTTATTAGCTTTTTTTGGCTTTCTGAGGGTGGGTGAGTTCACGTGTAGTAGCAAGAGAGCTGACTCATCTAAGGTGTTGTCCCCAGGCGATATTTTTATTTATCCAGGGGGGAAAAGGTTGGATTTAAGGATTCGGTATTCCAAAACAGACCAAAGGGGGTCATCTGCATTGTTAACCTTGATGGATTCCGGGCATCAGGTTTTGTGTCCAGTTAAGACTTTGGTTGAGTTTTTATCAGTGAGGCCTTCTATCCTAGGTCCTTTGTTTGTTCATTTCAATGGCACGCCGTTGACATCCTTTCAATTCACAAAAGTCTTGAAGAAAAGCGTATCATTCATAGGCTTATGTCCCGTCAATTTCAGTTCTCATAGCTTTCGTATCGGCGCGGCAACAGCGGCCGCCTTGGGGGGTCTGTCTGAAAAAGAAATCAAGGAGTTGGGTCGGTGGAAGTCAGCCGCATATCGGTCATATATAAGGCCCGATAGCCTTTCTTGATTATTCTAGGCAAAAATTTAAATAAACAAATGTTAAGAATACTTCCATGAATAAATAAATGAAATTGTGGGCGGTGCCTGGTACCTAGTTCGGTTTATCTGTTTCATTTTTCCAGATCATGCTCATCCTGTTCGAACCTGGATTGTGGGGGATTCCATCATCACTAGGGCTGGGAGATATCAGGATCAATTGACGGGGGCCGGTGTTGTCACATGGAAAGGGTGTTCCGGGGGCAGGTTAGATGTTTTGTTGGGAACGGTTCAGGAGATGCTTCGCCAAAACCCGTTTCCCACCATTTTGGTAGTCCACTTAGGGACGAATGATATTTTTAAAGCACAATCTAAAGATATAAAGCAAGCAATAGAGGCAAACTTGCTCAGCCTACGGCAGTTATTGCCAGATACTATGATCGTGTGGTCAGACATCCTTCTACGGCTGTCATATTGCGAGGAACGGGTTGGAGGGGCAGGGAGTAGGATCACTCGGAATTTGAACAAGTTTGCCCATAAGGTTTGTAGGGAGTCGCTCAACAACGCGCATGTCATAGTACATTCAGGGTCCATTCACCCAGATAGGAGGAACGTTAATGGGCCTATCTACCTCTATGACAGTGTTCATCCTTCTCCCCTAGGCCTGTCCATCTTCCGCCTCTCCTTGTCCAATGCTTTGCGGCAATTTATTGCCTTGCCCACTCTCTTTGATTTTCCGCCCGGCGCTGCCAGGTTGTTAACATAGGGGTTTGTTTGGGTAAAGCACAAGCAAAAACAACACAAAAACAAGGAAAAAAAAAGGGGGGGTTAGGCAAGTTACTGCTACTTGAAGCATAGTCGGCTTGCCTGACCTTTTTTCTGCATCGCGCTTTCGTAACTTGTTTGGCGCTATTTTTTTCCCCTTGTTAATTTATCTTGGGATTTAGGCATAAAAATGCACAATTTATGAGGCAAACAAA
>JAUMTS010143325.1:0-15781 GCA_032273385.1 Ophiopholis aculeata | reverse complement strand
AATGTTTAGTGATTTTTTTTGACCAGCCAAAATGATGGGTAGTCCCTTTAAGTCTCTAAATTAAAACACACAGGTTTTAATTTTTTTTTAAATCTAATTGTTCCTTTTATTATAACAAATGCTGTGCCAATTATTTACCAAACGAGCACTTTAGATAAATATTTATTAACAGAACTCAAATGTGAATGGATTCTTTAATTTTGACAGCGCGTTATAATCTTAATGAACCGAATCAGCACAACATAAATACAAGATGGTTTCCATTGACGCTTTCAAATCACTTTTTCAAGAATGTCATGATATCAATTTAACATGACAAATTCTTGGATAAAATCAAAGAACTTGAGGAAAACATAAACATTGCACTTTTTGTAAATGAGTGCAACATACCTAGATCCTTGAATGCTTAAGTAGCCTGTGCCAGTACACTAAAGTCTGTTCAATAAATTACAAATCATCAAGAAATAAACAACACATTTCCTGGCAAAAAAGGCAATTTTTTTCCAATTTTGATTTCTTTAATAAATCTGTTTTCTAAAATATCTTGAGGCTGAATTCCCTAGTAAAACAAATAAGGTCCTGTTGAACAGTTTACAAAATGTGTGTATTTTTCCAGGGCCAGCAAATCACATACTTTGCATTACTGCACATTAAAAAAAAAATAGGGATCAGATTAAAGATGGGAACCTCGGAGCTTGATCTATAGTTGTGAACTTTGCATCCAAAAGGGCATCACTGTGGCCTAAAAGTTGAAAAACATTCCATTGCTATGCAGAATGTTGTATTCCATCTTACATTGAATGGACTATAGTTACCTTTGAAACAGGTCTGAAACTAATGATAAGAACAACATATCAGCCTAGTTTACTTATACTCGAATAGCACTAATGCAAAATTCAGAAGGTTTGATGAATAATTCAGTAGGTGAATACCCTAATGAGCTCAATTAGGTTAATTAGAAGCCTTCCCATCTCAGCCCATGCTTCTGACCTATATTGGTTAATCCTTTTATACTATGTCCCTGATGAGATATGTAATGACATTTACAAAGCAATCTAATCATCTAAGAAACTCCTACTGTTCGTTCAATATATTTGATTACTGGAAATTCATTTCTTTGAAGAGTTTCTGGCAAATTTAAGTAAATGTTTGATATTTCAAGCATGTTCCATTTGCACTTACACAAATTAAATGTTTTGAAATTTGTATTTACAACAGTCTATATGATGACAAGCTTCCCTGCCCAAAGCACCTTGTTCCCACCTCTGATTTTTCCAAATTAGCATTTGTAATTTTCTTCAATATGCCATTCCAGTCTGGTGGTTTGGACTCAGTTTCTTTCAACAAACCCTTCAAATCAGACATGAATTTTCAGTTTTGGATCAGTTTTACACAATGTGGGACCCCTATATATGTACTTTCTGCTACTATTTTCTTGTTTTTAAATTGATTTAATATACCCAATATCTTCCTTCAAAGAGAGATATTGTAAATTGGCCATGCCATAAGGCCTCCAAAGACTCCTCACATATTTCTACTAACACCCTTCATCCCCAACATAACCTCTTCCAGTTACGCTCTAAATAAATATCATTGATATAATGACACCACCTGGTTTGCCAATGTGCCTCTTCTTTCAATAATTAGTGTCTATCATCCTCTTAGATTCCGTCCCTCAGGACCCCTCGGCATCCACATACCCTGACACCCTTCAAACCCGGCATCATTACAATGAAATGGGATATTTTACGCTTGGGAAACGCCTCGTCACATGAGACAAACCTACGATGCCCTTTTCTCTATCATGTCTTTTTCGAACAGTCATTTTTATGTCATCTGCCTGCAGTGCCTGGCCTGGTCAAGTTATATCTTGTTTAATGCTTCACATGCTGGCTCGAACTCTAGTGTACAAAATTGACAAATTACAATACTTTCTCTAAATCACAGGGGCTATTCCAGGAACTACTGAACCAATACTAGGCTTGATTGTACTCAATTGAATGCATTTTTCATGCTGAATCTGAATATTGTAATGAAAATTTGAATTTTAAACTTTTTTTAAAAAGTTTGACATTTTTGCCATGTCATCTGCACTCCACGCATGGAAAGGGATAAGCCATTCATGCAATGACCATTATGACCTACATGTAACATCCATGCACTGTAGATATAAATCTCTTATAATGAGCAAGAAACTATTTCATCGATTTCTCACACCAGTCACTCCATGTACTCCGTTGGTACAAAGAGAGCCAATTTTGGTAACAAACCAGCTCTGTAATTTACCCATATCGATTTTGCAATTGAAGCGATTTACATTACGCATTAAACAAATTTAGATAAAGACCTATTGATCTAATGATCAAACTGATGATATTTATCTATGATAAACTTAAAAAGCTTACAGTGGGAAAAAGATCAATTAATACATGATTGATTTCATATATCTTAATGATTGTAAGCAATATTCAAAGTATGTTAAAAGAAACAGATCGATGCACCTTAAATGTGTATTTGCACAGGTACTAGATGTGAAAGTGTAGTGACATTTAAGGTAGTATTAGCAAAGTGCTGTAAACCATATGGGCAAGCTTGCAATAATATTATGATATGTGTAAACAATAATGTTTCCAATACAATTGTCGCATGCAATTATAAATGACATTATAAAAGATGGCTTCAAGCTTTTCAGCTGGAAGTCTTCATGCCTGGCATTACCAATTTGGATATTGACTGCACTAAGACTAAGAGAAAAAATGAAAATATTAAAAGAGAGTCTCCAATTTTGAAGAGTCAGCAGGCCAATTTTAAGAAATATTTGCTTATTTGACCCAGACTCAACATCCATAGAGCTAAAGGGAGCAAGTACCATGCCAGAGGTGACAAATACTGTAAGGTGAAGGTCTAAGCCAATTAAATTGTTAAGTAAAAGTCTGACCCCTTTTAGACAAGCCTGTGTAACTTTATACCCCCTTAAACTGTTTGAACTTGTCAGTTTCTTTCACCTTTATTGTCCAAACTGGCCTAGAGCTGCAGAGATGACACATATTATATGGATGCCCAGGACTGACCATGGCTCAGACCTTCATGATTTATGTCCGTCCTGTCTAGTCCTAGATTTGGACTCTGAGGAGGATCACTGCAATGAAAGACTAGATCAAGCTTCCTCAAATAGCGCACAAGTAATAAAAATTGTGATACCCGGGCTAGATTTGTCCTGAAGCATCTAGGCAAGACCTTCAAAAATGGACTTAAGTGAGTTTTGACTTGGATAAAGACCCCTTCCTCCCTCTGGTTATTCTCATGTTCCAAACTGTCCTAACATAAAGTTTGTAAAGAAGAAAAGACATCACAAATACTAAAAGGTCCCATCGATGTATTAGAAATCTAAAATAACTATCAAGTGTAAATCAAATCCGATTGACATCCTAAAACCCTAATATCCTTTAGATTTCCATCGCAAAACAAATACATCCTATTCACGGGACGTTACTTTGGAGCCATCCAAGCCAGAAATACTTTAAATATTCGGAAGATACCAGTCACAGTTACCTTCAATAGGGGATATCGTTTGTGAGTCACTCAATGAAAGAAAACAGATATATATCATCATCATCACTAGCTACTGAAGCTAAAGCGGATCTAATTATCGCCTCAAAGTAGCTTCAAAGTGTTGATGAAAGGCGATGAGCCGAAGTGAAGGAAATAGGAAAGTGATCTGTGCCTGATGACACCTATTGCCTAAGCTGGACTAGACTTGGTGCCTTGTTTTATCAACTGTGGGATCAAAATTCAGCAGACAAAACCAAAATAACGCACCTCTTATGATGATTTAATAGAGCAGACTGTGAAGTGTGGGAGCAGTTGTTTTGAAACTTAGTCAAGTGTTTGTTTTGAGAGTGAACTTGATATAGCCCATTAGGTGTTTGTTTATTTAAGGAGTATATTTAGATACAACTGCATGGAAAGTTTCATGACTGATTGAAAACAAAAACATCACATTGATCCCACAGTACATTTTTGGGTCCAACATTAATAAGACCCCTGGAAACATGAAATGTATGATATTCGGTTCTTTATTCATATGTGACATGATCAAGGGGAATGAGTTGTATGTCGCTAATATTGATTTGAGCGATAAGGCAATAAAGGTAATTCTTAAAATGTTTTTCATTGTTCAAGAAAATCAAAGAAATTCCATATCTTTGGACCCACATGTCTGATTGTATAATGGGGTTTAGATGAAAGTGTAGCACTTTTGATGGATAATTAGCTTATGATGAAAAATCCAAATTGAAAATTGCCGACATATGACTCAGTTCCCTTGAACATGCCACATATACTTGTCTTTTTGTTCCTACAATTTGTAACAGTTCTTCTGGGACACCTTGTACTAATGCAATTTGCAAAGACATTACAAACCAAAATCACCTAAAATGCAAGTAATGGTGGAAGCTTAGTATTACTTACCAGATTTTGAGGAAAAGGTGGTGAGAAGTGAAAAAGAAATCATAGAAACTTCAGGAAATACCAGAATTGATCTGGATAAGCCTTCACAATACTAGAAACACTGATTATATGAACATTGCATGACTTTTATTTCATTAAATATTTTTATGAAAATCAGTGTGAATTTGCAGAAATGTTGAAATGCATCAAGGACATGCATTTACAGCCTCATGGCAAACTATGTGACACAAAAGGACCCAATTCACCCTGATTTTTTGGTTTTCACAATTAGTTTTACTTTCATTTTGAGTAATTAGGTCCTAGTTGTTCTAATGGGCCAAATACTATAACCAACATAAAAGATGAACAAAAACCATTCATAAAGAAACTTTGAGAGCTCCTGTCAACGTTAAATAATATAATAATAATATAGCAACCCCATCATACATTTCGCATCATCATCAGCCAATTGAGTGAAGTCACTGTGCAGTTACCGTGCCCTATTTATTCCCTTATCATTATATTTATCTACCCAAATTGAGTTCTAATAGTCAGTTACCTTGCCCTAGTTTTACCCCTTATTTGTCTACCCTTTTCACCCGCCCCTCTTCCTCCCAATGCAAACACAGCAGCAAGGTAAATGCCTGCCCCAATTATATCTCAAACCCAAACACATCGCAATTCCCACTACATTTGTCTATCAAAACATCATATATTACATAAATTGCAATCTTTGCTGAGATTAAACGTCTCGTTTCATTTTTGTTCCTTCCTGCTGGAAAAAATGAGGTGAACTTGTGGACAAGTGCTCGGTGTTTAAGCCTCTCCACGCAGATGTCGAGTGTGTAGACAGTATGTTCAAAATTTCAAACTTTTTTTATAAAAAAATTAAAATTAAAATTTGTATTACCATATTCAGATTCAGCTTAAAAAATGCATTCAATTGAGTACAAACAAGCCTAGTGTTGGTTCAGTAGTTCATGAGATGACTTGTGATGTTGAGAAAATATTGTAAACTGTCCATACAAAAAATTGCAGCCAGCATACAGCATTAAGCCTTGGAGAGGAAACGATACGATATTGGGTGTTTGAGATATGTTATTCCCCAAACATTAAAGCTAGATTTCTGGATGTTTTTAATGTTCTGGCTTACATTTGCTAGATTTGTTGATTACAAACTATTTTTATTTCAAAAATTGGGACATGGATTAAAAATAAAGTCTGCATCAGGGCATTTGAAGGATGTATTTCATACTAGTGAATGACTTGGCCAATAATACCTTGCAGTTAAAGGGTGAATACCTTCTTATTTTGATTTTCGGAACCCCTGCATTTAAAATACGACTTCTGACCATTTTAAAATTAAAATTTGCTAATTCCCATGGTAACTGATACAGCAGTTACAATTTTGGTAAGAAGCTGCTTCTGGGCTTAAATGTAAACCGAGAATATGATCTAAATTATATAGTAAGTTGGGTAACCCCTTTCAAAAATAGCCAAACATTTGTAGCAGGATCAATCCAGGTAAGTATTGACATGGTTCCCCAGTGAATTTCCCAGCTACGGTCTACATCAACATCAGCAGGTGAAATTGACTATGCCCCTTCCTCTCAACTTCTCACCCCTTCTCTTTTCCTTTTAGGTCTACTAAATCTAAACCCAGTTATGGCCTACATTCATGTGTGCTTATTTGAAAACAAGACTGCGTAGCATACTCAAGTGTGCTGTCAATTTGTAAAGCATGACATTTGAAACAGGACTGGATAATGTAGGCCTACTATCAGGCCTACAATCTAGACCATTAGTTCAGTTCCTGGAACGATTATTATCTAATTTCTTTGGACAATGCATTTTGCTTAAAGCTTCCTCAACTGAATCTTATACTTTTTCATTACCACTTAAGATGCATAAAAAACACTGCGTATGTGTGATAGAATGCTTTTGACGTTTTAAAAAGTAAAATACTCTTTCTGTTGTGCATTTGCATGGATCACAATCATACCTCCACTTCAACCATATAAACTTTACAACCTATAAAGGCATAAAAACGATGATAGAAATAGTTTCACATCTGGGGTCGCTGACAGTTTAAGCGTATCTAAGGTAAACACTAGAAACACCATGACAAATGCTAACCTCTTTACATGACATAACATGAATGTGATGATAGAACCAGACATTGTAAAGAAATACCTTGGGATAAAGTCTATTTCTTCTGAAAACATACTCATAAATACCCTTGTGGCTGCAGACTTAAATGTTTGAGACTCGTATTGCAATAATCTACCATGTCTTCTTTTGGGATTCCTCAAAGCTAGAAGAGCTTTTTTTCCCTTTTAATATTTGTAAGAATCTCAAATTTATAGGAATATTGCTATAGTTTTGTGAGAATCTCAGATATCAAGAAGTGTTTCTAGTTTGAAAGGCTTTTACCAGCTTTTATATTTAAAAATACTGACACTTACAGAAATAGCTAATTAAGCCTATATTTGTTCTCATTGCAAATTGATTTCCAATAGAACACAAAGTATAGCTACTTTTCAAAAGCAAAAAGTATTAAATAATTGCTATTATGTGGAGCTATTTGTGGTCTGCTTCTTTACACAAGTCAAAATTGAGCTATTTTCAGCGTGGTGTTCCCAACAGGTTGTATCAAGACTGTAGACATTTTACGTCAGCTATAATCAGAGTAATGAACCATGCTGCTCAGTATGTCAACGAAACTAGCTTAGTTTCAAAACAGACAACATTCAAGTATCTCTTAAACAGACATCATGAGCCAAACCTTTCACCTTCTTAAACAAACAGTGTCATCTTCTCATGTGCTTTAAACCTTGAAAACCTTTGAATTTAATCTCGAGATTTTACATTTTTCATATATAAAAGGCATTTGCAAGAGGGTCAGGACCTAGAACGGGTGGGTATTTTACAAGGCTGAACATTTTACAAAATCAGAATAGCTTCCTTGGGTATTATATAGTCAGAAGATGAAACTTAAATTAATTTATCAAAATTGTATTTTCTTTTTAAAGGAATTTTTGGAATAAATTATTATTGAGTGGTTCAGTGGCAAAGCCTCTTACCAAATATCAAGAGCTGCGGTCCTTGAGCTCCCATTCAAAACTAAACCTATTCTTGTACCCCCCCCCCCCCACACCCAAATAAAAAGTAATTACATGACTGTATCATTTTGAAGACTCTTCAATCTTATTTGCCTAATTCAGCGCCCCATATAATCTTATATAGACTTGTTGTCTTGCTACTTTGCATTTATGCTAAACGGCAACTATTTAATAATCATCCTGCCCTTAGCATATGGAATTGAAGCGCCCCAATGCCACCACCTGAAGTTGGCATTACCCTGGTTGCCCTGCGTAACCCTACCAGAAAGGATCTACGCCCACTCTTTGTTTTCCATGGGATAGTGTTGCCAACATGGTAGCTTGCAGGGATAATTCAAGAAGGGTGGGCTTTCTTCATCTTGGTTTTGAGTGAAACATATAACTTTAGGCTCACCGAATGCATTTCGTCCGTTGTGTTACAGATAATTAATCTCGGCCCTATGTGTTACAGTTTCCTAACCACAAATGAACCACAATGTGTGATATTGATGCAACATGGTCTTTTACTTACCGTTGACGGCTGAAATATTTAATTTCTAGCTTGCGGGGATGTTTCAAGAAGAGTGGGCTTCATCTCGGTTTTGGGTGAAATAACTTTAGGCGCAACGAATGCCTTGTATCAGGGAGAAAGTTGTGTTACAGATAATTAAGCTAGGCCCTATTCGTTACAGTTGTCTAACCACAAATGAACCAAATGTGTGATCTTGATGCAACATGGTATTTTGCTTACTGTTGAAGGCTAAAATATCTACTTTCTAGCTTGCGGGGATATTTCAAGAAGAGTTAGCTTCATCTCCGTTTTGGGTGAAATAATAATGAATACCTTGTATGATGTATCAGCAGGAAAGATGTGATACAGGTAATTAAGCTAGGCCCTATATTGTGTCAACAGTTGTCTAACAACAAATGAACCAAAATGTGTGATGGTCTTTTGCTTACTGTTGAGAGAATTGAACGATCAAGTATCCACTGTATAGCTTACGGGATATTTGAAGGAGGATAGGCTTCATCTCAGTTTTGGGTGAAACATATAATCACTTTAGGCTCACCAGATGCATTCTATCAGCCAGAAAGTTGTGTTACAGATAATTAAACTAAACTCTATATCATGTGTTACAGTTTCCTACCCACAAATCAACCAAAACGTGTGATCTTTGTGAGTCTTGAAGGGAAAGGGTCTTTCCTATACCCTTCAGAAGGTTGAACCTACACACCGTGTATCAAATATGGGTTAGGTTGCTTTCGGGTACATTTCAGGAAGGGTGGGTGGGCTTTTCATCTAGATTTTGCCAGCGCATCATTAATTACACGACTACGCGTCATAACCATACAAATGTTGTGCATTTTGAAGATGAGATTTTCAGAATAATGATTTGATGTACTTTGTGCATGGTGGCCCATATAGAATAAAGAAAAAATTGTAGAAAAATAGTGCAATCTTACCTGTATAATTGATTATTCTCGTCTTTGGTTGTTGACATGTGTCGTCTGTAATCGGACTGTTGTGTCCTGGCATTCCTGGCATTTCCCCCATACTTGTTGTCATGGTAATTTGTAAAATTACCGTAGCAACAAGAAGGCTTAATTCACGTAAATGTTCCATTGTTTTTATTGTGTAATTATGTTTATATAAGTTTTTCCAAATTCGGCACCCTACAAAAGGGTTGATCCTGGATTCTCCTTACAAATTGTCCTCTCCAACATCCAATTCCAAGTCGGTCCAACTATTTGATGATTTCCTCCTTTATGATCATATTCAACCTGTAGCAAAAAAGGAGCAAACAGAACACATAGTTTAATATGATGTATCAAGGAATAAATCATATTCTGAAAATTATCAATTTAATTACTAAATATTTTTTTTTTTTTGTGCATTTTCTGACACTATTTCTTCAAATGCACCACATGGATATCTCTATTGATTAAACGAATCAATCAATTTTGGGTAAACCATCTACGATTTTGCTTTAAAATTCACAAGGGATTTCTCAGGAAGGCTGAGTCAACACGGCAAAGGGGGAGTATTTGCCTGCCTTAAGTGCAAAACCTACAGGCTCCGCTACCAACTACTATCAAGGGAAAGGTGCCTCAGACATTTATGAGAGGAGTTTATACAGCTGTAGCAGAGACTTATTGGCCTCAATGGACATCATGTTATGGGGGATTTGACATCATTTTGCTTACACAAATGCCCTGTCAAAATGTCAGGAAATTCTCTGCTTTTCAAAAATGGGTTTCATATTGCCAGTATTAAAGG
Source organism: Ophiopholis aculeata (assembly GCA_032273385.1). Classification (NCBI taxonomy): domain Eukaryota; kingdom Metazoa; phylum Echinodermata; class Ophiuroidea; order Amphilepidida; family Ophiactidae; genus Ophiopholis; species Ophiopholis aculeata. The sequence goes on along the minus strand of JAUMTS010143325.1, from coordinate 5,953 downwards.
TTGGAAACTTGAGACTTTGATCTCGGTTTTCATCACAAGTGCATATGAATAAATTGCATTGAAGTGGTTAAGATTGACCATAAACCGTTTTTCAATCCATGAAATAGCCTCATCTGCAAAGTCAAAGTCTATTGACCACTGTCTGGCAGTGAAGGTTAACATTTCAGAAGGGGATGAGCTATGATACTGAGAGACCTACAAAGTCAATCAAACGTGGTAAAGCATGATGAAGCGCCGTTAAATGGTTAAGAACTAAGCATTTCTGAACACAAGTAAAATTGTTCAGTTTAAATACAGTTACGGCCTGCCATTTTCAATCAAACAACAAATTCATCTGACTGGGTCAAGTTCAGCTAATGTGGCCATCAGTTTGGTCTTGTCTGTCCAGGCAAACCACAGAGTTTGGTATGTGGTCACTGAATGAAATCATGAGTGTCTGGTCAGGTAAGCTAGCCCATGCATCAAGGATCATTAGTCATGGGAAGGGAGACCATGATGCAGTCCATTCAATGTGAACATACAACATGACTTCAACATAATCATTTAGACTTCAGTCCAAAGAGTTGAGTAGGGTGTCAGTTAAAGTCATGAGCTTCAGGTCAGGTAAGTTAGCCCATGCATCATGGAACATTAGTCATGGGAAGGGGGACCAACGTGGTAAAGGACAGAACATGACCAGTCAACATAACCCTCCACATTTTTTTAAAGACTACAGAGTGCAGTGATGATGTCAAGAATTCCTGAGTTTCTGGTCAGGTACGTTAACCCATGCATCATGGAACATTAGTCAGGGGAAAGGGAACCAAGGAGGATGTTTAGATAAGGGGAAATTATGGTCATATGCAGACTTAAACATTATCATGGTCATCTTTATCAATACCTAAGAAGGCAACAACAAGGGAAATCTATGGCATACGTAAGCTCTGCAAATGAGGGAACTCACTATTATAAAAGCCAAGGGTAAGAAACACTCCTGAGGTTTCAGTCCTCCCAATATTTGAAATTCACACAAAAAAAGGTTACTCCAACTGGAGCAAATCAACCAGACAACCAGCTATTTCAAGAGGCCTGAACAGGATGAAGGGTTCTGCAATACGACACATTTAAACCCCACAAGACCTTTCCAACATTGCACTCTTCTGTACACCAAAGAGATCTCAGACCTCCTCATATACTTTTTACCCCTTATTGATTTCATTGGGATACTATACTGATTATGTCAAAACTGTGTAATAATGTACTATTCAAAGGTATTCGGATTTCTGCTTGATTCCTGGGAAAGACAGCTCAGCAACCAAGGGAACGTTTCAAATCTCCCCTGGTATTCAGCCACTGATAGTTTTGTCATAACTAGAACACTTCACACCAATTCCTCAGTCATCTATCAACAAACCATTTCTTATTCATAACATTTCCCATGTCGTAATGTGCAACATCTATTATTCATTTCAAAAACTGATGATTTTTTTTACCTGAACAAGCAATGTACATATGGTTGTGTTTGGATGGTGCAGTCTACTATGAAATGAAATTGACAACGGACCTCATTCCGAACATATGAGACACCTATCAGTACCTATTGCATGCAGTCCAATCAGTATACCAATGCTGCATTGCTGAGACATATTCACTACCAATTTTACGAAGAACAAATCTAAATTAAGCAAACTTCAACATCCCATCCATCCTATGGGGTGGGACATTTAGAACCATCAGATGAATAGATGATACTAGTTAAAATAATTGGTGTGATGTCATTGACATTTCCTCCTTTGTTGTACAACACTTCCCTTCAAGCTTGAATCATTCTTGTCTTCCCTCTTCTCCAGCTTGAAGTCCCCCCTCCCTTCATTCTTCTCTATATATCCTTGACCTCCATTCAACTTTCCTCCTCTTTTACTTATCCAAGTTATTGTTCATAAAATTGATCAGTTTTGTATATTTACCATGGCAATTCATGCTGAGTCACTCCCCATTCCTTCCTATCCCTCTTTTGTCTCCTCTCTGGTATCTACTCGATCCCTCCTCTAAATTAGCTTGCCTCATCTTCACTGACATTGACCCATCTCAATTATCTGCAGGACCAATTCATGTTTGGTCATTGCCTCCTCCTCCATTTCCTCCTCCTACCTCTTCATCATCATCCCCATCTCACCTCCCATGACATTGATCCATCTTATATTTGCAGTAACAATCCATGCCAGGTTATCCATTTTGCCTCCAGAATTTACCCTCTACACGCTGATGTCGATTGCAGACAACACATCAAAAATTTCAACTTTTTTTAAACATTTCAAAAATTAAAATTTTCATTATCGTATTCCGATTCAGGATGAAAAATGCTTTCAAATGAGTACAAACAAGCCTAGTATCTGTTTAGTAGTTCATGAGATAGCCCTTGTGATTGTGAGAAAATGTTGTAAATTGTAAACATTTTTTCACTAAAATTGAAGCGGGAGTGTAAAGCATTACCCCATGTTTGCACAGACACTTTGGTCTGCCCACTATTTTCTTAGCCTCATTTGAACCAGTTTTCCATTCATCAAATTGGCCAGATAGGTGTGAAATAAAAGTGATAGTGTTTACAAGGCATGGGCAATACATGATCATGCATATCAATGAACTTGTACCTTTTGAATAGGAAGGTAAATTTTGGATCAGTTTTTCCCCTTTTTGTCAATTTTGTGGTTTGTAACTCAAATCATTACCATTTTACACCTTTTGTTGAGCCTACAAGGGATGGGAGCTATTTATGGTTGAAATAATAAAATCTTATTTTGAACTTATTTGAACTTATAAGCAAAGTTTCTCCAAATCAATTACAAGTGATATAGGTTAGTTTGATAAGGAGACAATATAAATGTTAAGCTTATTTGACAAGGGTCAGTTGAATTATTCTGTTTTTGGTTTAGACCACCTTTGAAGCGCAAGATCATGCTTTACTTGATTCCATTCTGGTCAGTGGCATAACTTAACACTGAACCCCAGTGAACCCCAGCACCAAACTACACTTTTGGATGGAGGTATCACAGCCCTGAAATTGCAGAAGGGTATGAAAGCTGAAAATCTCCATTGAGCCTGATTATGTTATTTCTTATGCTCAAGTCAAGAGGAGCTTTGCAAATCGGATAGACCAAGGGTACCTTACATACTTTTTAAACTAATAGCACACATTGTATCCCTGATTACAATTTAACTTTAAGAGTCAAAATCTGATTACAATTTAACTTTAAGAGAGTCAAAATCTCTGAAAGAGCTTGACTTTTTTTTCTTCAAATTTCTGGCACAAACTTTGATCTACAGCGAACTAAAAGGCACAAAAGCAATTTACAACTTCCTGAACAAGCCGATAGGATGTCATTTGAATTTAAAATCACCGTCTAATGAAATTGAATGACCAGGCAAGGGTCAATGGATGTCAAGGTTAAGTAATTGGTCATATGGAACAAAAACTATTGCACAAAAGTCCTTTTTTTGCGCACCAGACCTATAACCCAAATGACCAAACGATGGACTAGAAGCCTGGGACTTTGTTAGTCACACTGAATTTGTTGTTTCTCTTGAGATGATCTTGAGGCATTGTCTATCATCAGAGATTGTGATTCTTGAACTTTGGTTCTTGAGCGCAGTTGGTGGCCAATCAGATCTGGGCAAGTTACAAAATGGATAAAATGCTATAGATAACTTTGAACAACTAAGACAGCAGTCTGTCAAAAGTTCAGATATTTTTATAAGAAAATATGACTATTGATCACAATTATGACTCACCAAAATCACAACATAGTAGAGAAAATCTCTGAATCTTTCCCAAATTGTCCAATAGATAGGACCTTTTATGATGACACCAACTTACTAAACAACAGGGGGAAAACCCGCGAAAGCCATGTGATTGCTCCTCCCAAATAGGGAGCGATCTCTTGATTTTTTTGTAGTTCTCATTTCATGCTTTTGAAGGTAATGGGCTGTAAAAAAGGTATTATTTATCAGCCTATTCCAAAAAAAGTGTGCAACTATGCGAAAAAACTATCCAAGAACAGTGAAGTCAAACGTGTGCAAAATTTGTGGAAATCACTACTTACACATACACACCAGGTACCCCTAGAGAAGTTTTAATCATTACCATTTGCATTCACCAGGTAAAAGCACTATCAACCATATACGTGACTGCGCACATAACAAGCGTATGCATACACACATTTATGTAGAGATGAATCATGTTGCCCATTTCGGTCAGTCGGTAATTCTCTGTCTGTCTGTCTCTATGTTTACCGCTGGTTTACTATGCAGACGAAGAAATGGGGTAAGAATATCGAGTGAATTGAAAAGATAGATGGGTGTAAAATAATGCAACTGCCATGTCTGTGTACATTAATGCATATCAGGCTTTGAACTAGGGGGAATTATGGCTGAGTGACTGGCAAGATGGTAGTTGGTCTGTGTGCATTAGAGCTGCCACTTGCACAATTTATATGCGTCTCTAAACATATGAAATCATATCTATCTGAAAACCACTTGTCTAATATCATATTTGTACTCAATTTGATATACTGTAAAGCAATTTTGCCAGGGGCACCCAATTCGCACAATTAAAATCACACAAAATGTTATTCCATAACTGTCAGCCAGTTCAAAACTCAGTAATCACGAATGTTGTCATGCCCTCAAAATGGCCACTATTAATAATTCAAGAAAATGTCATGCCGCAAAATGTTCATTAATGCTTTACAGTATTCTTCAGATTTCAAAACTTTGTTGTTAAACTTTTTTGAGAAAGTATAGAGACTGATTCACATTCAGATTAAACTTTATTTTACCACGATGTGCCGTCTGAAGCATTAATTGCTCTGAGCATGCTCAGTTGGGTTGCACCCTTATCAATATGAATGTGCAATAGCGAATATTGCCTATACAGTAAAAATTGCAATGGTCCATTTGGTCACTGTCAGTGATACTTATTGAGCCCCCCTCCCCTGGCCCAGAACACAGACATATAAGAAGCAGCTATTATGTCATACAACCAGTTTGAAGACAAAGTGCAAGTCGGATTTGCAGGTCGTGGGAACGTCCTGATGGATGAGTCGGAAAAAAATGTTTGAAAGACTCGTCCCTGCTAAGTGCCCTGACCAAACTACTTCCTGTATCATGTCTGCCTAATTATTGGACAAAAAGGACTCTTAAAACGTGACAGTTTTACTGAAAATGAACACAGTATGTATCTATGTGGGTCAGGGACTTGGAACATTGTTGCATATATATATGAGTCATATTTAGGGCAGTTTTTAGAAAAAGAAGAAGGGGAAAGTCTGCCAGAGTCTATCTTGACTATGGTCTGTCTAATTTGAACAGACACTGGGGCAAAACCTTAACTTATTATAAGGTCAAAGCAAAATTTAGATTATATTCAGTTGGACAAATATGAGGGATTAAACAGTGTGGATCTTTGCAAAAATTACAAAGAATCTGAGTTGTCTTCCCATCTAATTAAGCTTAACTGAAAAAAAAAAAAAAAAACATAACCGCAACAAATGGTTAGATCATTATCTACTTTTCTTCATTGTACTACAATTTGTAGGCCCATTACTTCCCGGCATTCTACTACAATTTGTAGGCCCATGCATGTAGTTGCCCTGATAACGGTTAGTTTTTCTAGGCAAATAACTTATTAACAATCAAAGCAAGTTCTTTCTTTATCCACCATCTCAATTAAAACGTTGAAGCTTTGGACCATGAAACCAACCATTTATGCATGGATAGCGCTGATTTTATGGAGTTTTAACGATGGAAAGTTGTTGTCTATCCGGACAAAAGTTAAGCTCATCCCCATATTTATTGAATACATGTCCCCATTGTGGAGCAGTGCTGCAAGACAATGAACCTGGTCTGATCACAAAGAACCTAAAATTGCCTGACCAGGGTCTGACACAGAACAAAAACATTTGGCAATGCTTATGAA
>JAUMTS010141103.1:0-15816 GCA_032273385.1 Ophiopholis aculeata | reverse complement strand
ACATTTGGACACCAGGATGTTATTTCCATTTCTTAAGCAAGTTAAAGAGCAGAGTTTTTTCATTTTTGTTTTTCTGTTCTTTGAGAAGCATTGTGTTTCACAAAACTCGGCCCAGACTTGCGGTTCCTGGGTTTGTGTTCAGAACATCTCACACAATTAGTTGTCATTTTTTATGTATTTTAATGTTTTTAAGCAGCGGTGTTCATAATGACATAATGGTTGGTTTTGATGTCGGAATGACATAGCAAGGCTCGGTATCATATAAGGTAGTCTATACAGCATTTATTGATCATTGTGTGCTTGATGCACCTCGGTTTTCTTTAAACATGTTTTGAAGAAACTGATATAGCTACGAATAACCCCGTCACGTCTTAGTTTAGTAACCTCATCCCCCCTCATCCATCTAGTATAGTAATTCAGAGTTGTTCAAAGTCGACTAGTCCTCGTCCTCGAGGATATTAATTCTGATTTCAAGCTTTCTTTGAATATATGGAGTATATTTCACAGCTATTGAATTCTGAAGTAACTTAAGACATTTTATTCACTATTTCTGCCAAGATTGTATTGCAAAATATTTTCTTATTCAAGTTTATTATTCACTTATAAGGCTTCAGGTGTGTTGTATGTGATAAGAAAAACAATATTTTCTGTTTCATTTGATGGAACATCACTCATAAGATTATAATTTGAAATTTCCGTTGAATCGATCGAACTGTGTGGATATACAAAGAAATGTTTAATATTGAAGTTGCCTATTATACTGTATACATGTAAATATGGTTACCATAAGTAGGCGTGTTTTCATTAATATTTCCAAAATGGAACACATCCCAGCTAGAAAGATTTACATTTGTTTTGAAAAAGTATAAGCAAAGTTTTGGTGCTAAAAATCAAACAGTATGAAAACATCGCACTGGGCTCCTTTTATACTTAGACATGTCTACGAGATACTAAATTGTCAATTTGTGTAGATAAAATTCAATTTCTGACCAAACAAGTTCGTAAAATCGAACTTTCTCACTGTTTCTGCTCTTAATGAAAGAAAAACTATGGTTCTTGTTTAAATAAATAGAGAATTAGACCAATGAAATGCATAAAGTATTCAAATCCTACTGTTTAATATTTCCTTTGATACCAATTCCCCTCCTCCTTCCCACGAGCACTGATCGACTTAAATTGCTTACTTTAACTCCCCTTTTTTTTGCTTTAAAAATACCCGAATATGAGGATCCTGTGATTACACGGAAGCTGTTGATGCTGATGTTAATAGTGTTTAACACACAGTGTAGGAAAGTTTAGATTCGGTTCTTACAAAGAAACCATAACTATCATCCCAAAACGGTTACCAAGAAACCGCAAAAATACATTAAGAGGCGCTTTTAACTAGTTAACAGACGTTTTCTAATTCTGAATGGTTTGTTCATTCTTGGTGATTTCAAGGAATTTGAGCTAAAGCAAAACTTAAGCAGTTGTTTTTGAAACCGATGCACTTGCTGACAAATAGCCTGACATTAAGACTAAAAATTCTCTAAACCAAAACATGTTAAAGAACTCAAAGTAGCAAGGAACAGAGTAAGAACCTGAACCGGGTAATTTAGATTTTCTCTGTTTTTTTTTTTTACAGAGCTAACATTTTTAAATGTATATAGTTATCATTAAACCGATCGCACTATAAATAACCCCGTTACGCCTTAGCTGAGTAACGTCATTCAATGATATAGCATTTGGAAGTTGTTCACAATTCGTGTATATACTATTGAGTTTGATTTCAACCTTTCTTCGCATATGGAGTATATTTCACAGCTGTAGAATTCTGTTGTAATTCAAGACATTTGTATTCACTATTTCTGCCAAAATTTTATTGAAATATATTTTTCTCAGTTATATTATTCACTTAATAAAAGCTTCAGGTGTTTTGCACGTGGGTGAAAGCAAATTAATAAGTATATGAGACACGGGACCTTTTTCCAACCGATTACACATAACACTTTGATAAGTCTTACTCTAAAACATGAAATGGGTAGTTGCAGAGACAGGATGAAGAAAAACGACAAGATAGAGAATGAACCAAAACTAGACGAATTAAAGTATTAAGGAAAGTTGGACACCAACTTTATTTTGATTACCTAGTCAAGTTAAAGAGTAGACGTCTTATTCCTTTCTTTTTCTTTTTATTTTGGTCAAGGTGCATTTTGTTTCACAAAACTCGGACGTGCGGTTCCCGAGTTCCACATTTGTTTATAAGAACATCTCACACGATTTTAAAGTTGTCTTTCTGTATGTATTTCATTATAGCAGCGGTATACATAATTAATTAATGGTTGGTTTTGATGTTTGAATGACAGAGCAATGTTTGGTATCATTTAAGTTAGTTTATACAGCATTTATTAGTTTGCAGCTTTTAATCAATCATTGTGTGCTTGATGCACCTCGAATTTCTTTAAACATGTTTTGAAGAAACTGATCTAACTATGAATAAACCCGTCACGTCTGTGCTTAGTACCTCATCCTCTAGTATATGTTTTTCTTTTTATCAGTTTTTTTATTCACTTCGGGCTTCACGTCTTTGTATTTGATATATGAAACGAGACGTGCTTATTGAACTGATTTATACATAACCTTATGAGAAATCTAACTCCCAAAAACATCAAACGTGTAGTTGTTGGGACAGGATGAAGCATATAGACAAGAAACTGAAACGAATTAAAGTAATTATGGACAGTTGGACACCAGGATGTTATTTCCATTTCTTTAGCAAGTTAAGAGCAGATTTTTTTCCTTTTGTTTTTCTGTTCTTTGAGAAACATTATATTTCACAAAACTCGGCCCAGACTTGCGGGTCCTAGATTTGTTTCTCAGAACATCTCACACAATTAGTTATCATTCTGTACGTATTTTATTGTTTTTCAAGCAGCGGTATTTATAATGATGTAATGATTCGTTTTGATGTTGAAATGACCTAGCAGGGCTTGGTATCATTTAAGTTGATTTATACAAAACTTAACCCCAAAATAGATATGTTCAAATTCAGATGTGTTTTACTATGCATGCTGTGGAAAAGATGTCATAAGATTCACACTGCAGAGGTCGCATTACACGTTTTCGTTGAAGAACGCTTTCTTGTCCAACAAGATTCATTACCTTGCAAGCTCCTAATATGTAACTCTTTAGTTGCATGATATGCGAGGGTCCTATAATAGTCGGAGTCTATGCCACAACTGTGTGTGTTTTCAAGAGATCCCAAGGGGTCAGAGTACCCACGCAGTTCCTAGCTCAAAGTTTCTATGGAGGTGAAAGGCTCGTAGGTCTAATTTGTAGTGACATTGGGAGGACACATCACACGCAGGTTCCGACATGTTCAAGCCAAAGTCATGAATCTTGCTTGGTAGAACAGTCTTTAGTCTCAATGGAAGGCAACCTCTTCGGTTTAAGCATCAAATAAGCTCAAATAGTTTACTATCGTTTCCTATTGCAATTAATAAATAATTAATTCAATAACTTCAACTTCAATTCTCATAAACTGGTCATCAGAGGGTATGTTCATCAGTGAACACGTACTGCTTTCTATGACGGTCCTAGCCGGCCAGCAACAGATTTTTCAGAGGTCCAGTTTTAGATTTGTTCTCATTGTACTCTTACCCTGATTTCAAATTATTCATTTTATGCTTCACGAGTTATGATTTTTGATTTGTTCGCATTGTTGAAGTAGGTGATTTCTTTGTTCTGTCCTTTGTTCGATTATGTGAGCTTGACTGGTGAAGCAGAGAAATTATATATTTGAAATGACGGTTACTCTTAGCCATTCTTTACCAATGGGACATTGAGGACGTAAACGTTTTCCTGATATTGCATGCACCAGGTCTTTTAATTATTTGCCCATAATATGTTTTAAAAAAGATGATTCATATTAAACCATATGATCTGGTTGTGGGCAAGATGGCGGCGGTGGAATCATCGATGCTCTTCTAAACACACTTGCTCTTCGTGTACTGTAATACATAATCCATGCTTGCTGTAAAACCGCTTCCTGACTCATACGTCTTCCCATACCAAATGGAGCTAACGCTTGATGTCGCATTGAGGCGCTACGAAAAACATAGACATACGGGTTACACGCACAGCTACAGAAGGCTAACCAAAGTGATACCCATTCCCAGGTGGGTGTCACGTGTTTAGTTACATCTTGAACTGATTCAATGGCTATGACAACAAAAAATGGTAACCACGTTATCATAAAGGTACACAGCACGACAAGTCCACTTTTAGCAGTCCTCCATTCGTCCCCTACATGGATGCGCAGAATTTTGCGGAATCCCGCACTTGCTGTGAAGCCTGGTAAATGCAATCTCCTCCAAGATGAGTGATGATTATATGTGTTGCTATGGTGACGAATCCTCCTTTTCGCGCGAAGCGCGCGTCGCACTGTATCTTCATCAGATAAAACACACCATCTATGCCTATCTCGGGCGACGAGATCACTTGCAGCTCGGTAGATTCGATAATACGCGAAAGACATCACAGATAATGGCACTAGAAATCCGCAAAGTATAAGAAAAATATTATAGCTATAAGTGAAGATGTTATTGGATCTAGATCCTATTGTACAAGCATATCTGTAGTGATGATAATCTATGGAACCCGGGAATACAAGTGGTGGAAGAGCCAATATCAAAGCAATAATCCATACGGAGGTTAGCATCATGTTGCTGCGTTTACTGGTTATTCGGGAAAAATAATGTAGAGGCGTTATGACAGCTACATAACGATCTACGGTGATCATTACTAAAGTAAAAATGGCTGCTGCAAATAGTAAGACGATTAAGAATCCTGTAATAACACACCAGATGTATGAGTACGGCCAGCCTTCCTGTAGAGTAGCTGCAATAACAGATGGCATCAACGTCATGGTCATTAAGAAGTTGCAAACTGCTAATTGTAAAATAAATCTGTTAGAAACTGATAGCATAGAAGGCTTACGTAGAAACACAACAAATACTAAAATATTTCCAATAAAAGCGGCTATAAGTATTAAAATTAATGTAATTACGCGAAATATTGCAGAAAAACTCAAAATAGAGCGTTCCAACTGAATAGTTATGTTATTGAAGACACTTGTAGAAACGGCATCAGTTATGTTATCAAAGGCTGGCATGGTGAATGTATAGCTCAGCGCTCAAAATAACATTTGCAGCTACTTTGCCTTGCCTCGGTGAGTGCTTCACCACAAATTTCCGACTTGAAAAGAACGATGTACAATAATGAAGTTCCGAGCAAAGGGAATTGAGACACTTTTAAGCAATATACGTTGAATTAAATCCATTTTCTTAATGGAACACGTCTATGCGTAACAAATTTTCAAGAGACTCCCATGTGGTGAGGAGTAGTATAGTAGTAGATGCGGTTTACAAAAAGTGGAGTTCATTTCATCTTACTGATTCAATTATTATTTTTGATGCTTTTTAAAATAAATTCCTAGACGTAGCCTTTATTTACACTGAGCATATTATGTAAGTAGACGCATTTCTATTATCGCTTCTGTGATTATCTGCCATTTCTAACAATATTGGTTGACAATTAGTAATACTATTTCCAATGTAAAGAGTTTATAGATATCTCACCAAGATTCAATTTTGCGTCGTTATCAATATCCAATCATTCGGGTTTTTTTGGCCATTTCTAAATATAGTGGTTGACGAGCATTACTTGCAATGTGAGGAAGTAATATGTATCTTACCAGTGTTCAATATTGTGTCGTTTTCAGAGTCATACGTACGTTTTTGCCATTCGTAATCTAAAGTTACATTGCGTTTTTGAGATTTTTTGAAATTATATTAAATCTATGAAGCTCCACGCTGTTTGTCCATCAAATATACTTGAATCGAACACTAAAGCAAATATTTGAGTTGGTATTCCGCCGTAGTCCAATATAAATTAATCCACTCAAGGTACATCCTGGCAATGCCTGGGTTGTATTCTAATATTGTAACTGACGGCATTGACATCCCCATATATAAGTTAATAGACCAGATAATCATCATAATGCAGTCAAATCCATCAAAAAATCCATCTCTGCCTTTCTCCGTACCAAATCAGAATGACATTTCAAGTGGCTCGCTCATATTATGAACAAAAATGCAAAATCGTTTTACTCATATTAGCCCATATTCGCAAATGAAAGCGAGATTGTTAAAAACACAATCTTTGGCAACCGCAACTTCAATAGTTAGTATATCATTTAAATAATGTTGTGGATTATGCATCATGTCATGTCTAATCGAAGAAAACAATACAGTTTAAATCAGAAGAACTTTTCACCAAATTCAGTGTCGTAAATGACCCGAGATAAGATGATTGCGACCAGCAGTGTGGTGATCACTTTCGGAAGTATCACAATGTTGAGCGCATCCCAACAGACTTGAGCCAAGAAATCTTTGATTTAACTAGTCTGGAAAATCCTCGTTTATGGAATTGCTTTTGCAGCAAGTATACAGTTAGAAATGTTTTGAAGTGTTTCAAGTAATAATTAGATAAGCGCAGAAAATTGTATTCGTCTGGATGATGCAGCAACAAATTGGCTATCACTTGAGACGCAAGTGCTATCGTATCGTAGACGTGATCGTGTCGATTCGCCCTGGTACTAAGGATGATAAGGGGTATTCCGATAGCTGACCAAACATAATGTTATGGCGTCAGGCATGGGTTAGTTTCTTGTAACACCATTTGGATGACGGAACATTGATGTTGCCCATTTTATTTTCAAAAGATCTTGTCCAATATAACTAATCCACTCAAGGTAAATCCTTGGTTGTGTTCCACTCTCCAAGTTTATAGAACAGATAAAATGCAGTAAAATCAAAAACACCCTCATGGGGTTTTCTTTGTAGAAAATCAGAATGACATTTCAAGTGGCTCGACCATAATTATTATGGGAAAATGCTTTCCCTCATATTCTCAAAATGAAAGCGGGATTGTTAAAACGTCTTTGGCAACAGCACCGTCAAACAGTTGATATCAATTAATGTTTTAGATTATGTATCATGTCATGTCTACACGAAGAAAACAATACAGTTTAAATCAGAAGAACTTTTCACCAAATTCAGTGTCGTAAATGAACCGAGATAAGATATTTGGGCGACCAAAGTAGCAGTGATCAATTTCGAAAGTATCACAATGTTGCGCGCATCCCGACAGATTTGAGGCAAGAAATCTTTGATTTTCAACAAGTGTATGCAGTAAGAAAAGTTTTGAAGTGTTTCATTAAGTAAATGCATTACATAAGCGCAGACAAATTGCTTTTATCTGGATGATGATGTTAAGGGGTCAGTCATGTGTTAGTTCTTGTAACACCATTACGATGACGGAACATTGATGTTGCCTTATTTGTTTTCGAATGATCTTGTCCCTAATATCAATGTGTGCCGTTGTATTTGTGTTCTTATGTATGAATGTATATCAAAATAAAGTTTGATTATGATATATGATATTGATCTTTGTAAAGTATATCTGGTAGTTAACGGTGTTTGCATTAGTAAGCTGTTTGCCTTTGTTTTAGGAAAAATAAAATTATTACATGAATAAAGTGCACGTATTGACACTATCCTTCCCATTAATGCTAAGATTTTTCTTTATTTGGTCAAAAACTCAACGAGAAACCATCATTTGAAAACAATTTATGTTTTTTCCACACTTTTAATTATCAGGAAAAGGAGGAAATATACTTCATTTTGAAATAGTATTTATTAATTTAAAAGAGAAATTGAGTCATTGAAAATAAATTGTGACAATATTAACCCTTTTTATAAAGTTCCAACATCCCCATTTTTTAAAAGTGCCAATGTCTCCTTTTTTAAAAAAGTGGTAATATAACCCCCTTTGGAATAGTGCCAATATCTAGTGCCAATATTTCCCCTTTTGAATAGTGCCAATATTTTCCCTCAGAATAGTGCCAATATTTCCTCTTGGAAATATCGAAGTTTTAATAGTGCCGTTGTCTCCGTTTCCGAATAGTGGTAATATAATAATAATAATAATAATGATTAGTGCAGAGACCCCTTTTGAAAAGTGCCGATATTCCCTCTTTTGAAGCTTTTTGAATCGTGCCAATTTTTCCCCTTTTGAATAGTGCCTATATTTCCACTTTTGAATAGTGCCGATATTTTCCCTTTTGAATAGTGCCAATATCTTCCCTTTCTGAATAATGCAAATATCTCCATATTTGAATGGTGCCAATGTCTACCCATTTGAATAGAGCCAATACTTCCCCTTATGAATAATGCCAATATCCCTTTGTTTAATACTGCCATTGGCTCCCCCTTTGGATAGTGGAAACATCTCCCCTTTTTGGAATAGTTCCAATTAATATTTCCACTTTTGAATAGTGACAATATCTCCACCTTTGGAATATAGTGCCAATATTTCTTCTTTTCAATAATGCCAATAACGGACAAAGGGTAAACTACAAGATTACTGTTTATTGCGTTTATTTTTACCCCTTTATTTCCCTCTTATTTCAAGCCCTGCCCTCTTTGGATGCCATCCAATACTTGCCGCACCCTCACACCTCTGGCAAATTATAATATACATTTACTTAAGGATATAAATTATGTGGTGTTAAAATTTAGACATTAAAAAGCTCTATATTAGCACTCTAAGACATGTGTAGAGTGCTACATATTAGCACTTTAGTTAGGGAGACTAGGTTGTTTCAAACATAGAGTGACTAATTCAATAATTTGATCAACAGTTAAATCGGTACGTTCACTAAGACTATAATTGTCCTTGGCTAAACAATTTCGTAAATCTTGAATTGCATTGGCTGGTGGTATTGACGTAAACAGTGACGATTTCATTATCATCCAAAGGCTATCCAACGCGTTTTCAGTAGTCAATTAAATCTCTACCACTTTATTATACTGCAACTCGATCAGTAAATAACTTGTACATCACGATAAGATTTTTTAGTCATAATGGGCAACTGGAATGCCAAGGAAGCGAATATGAAACCTGGAGCCCCTCCATTGGCAAACATGGATATGGAGACATACAGAACAGCAGAGGTGAACGCAATTTTGTTGTTCTGCAAAGAAAATAGCCTTATTGTAACCAACACTCTCTTCAGGCACAAATTGAACCCTCTCGAAAACCGATATAGATTTCACCTGACCATAAGACGAAACACATGATTGATTTAATCTTGATAAGAGATAGGTGGAGGTCCGAGCAGTAGACAACTCTAGATCGTTCCAAATACTACAACAATCATAAAAGAAACAGCAGATGTTGTCCTGGGAAATCATAGATCAAAAAACAATTTCAGATGCAATAATATAACTGACTGATGAAAGAAGGAAAGCAAGAAAACGGGCTTTCCAAAATCCTAGCCTCCGCAGAGATTACAACCATATGACGAGTCAGAAAAGCCTGCTTTGCAGCGGTATGGTACCCCCCATAAACTTATTAACATTATCAGGGACTTCTACATCAAGACAAAAACTGCATCAGAATTAGCAATTACCACTGAAGCAGACCCTTGACCGCATTACTGAAGCCCAACTGACCTGGTTTGGTCACGTATGCGGAATGAGCAGCAAACGCTTCTCCAAACGCCTACTTATGGAGTCTGTTGTTGAAACAAACAGGCAAAGGAAGACCAAGGAAGAAATGGGAAAGTCACATCCTAGCATGCCACTGTATTGCCACAGCACCCTCTATAATAGCGGGCATATAGAATTGCTCAAGATAGAAAAGGGTGGATTCAACACGTTCGTTGAGCCAACGTCCTGTGGAACATGCATGGTGTCAGCTCAAAAGAGATCATTTATCGTGTCAGTGTTACCGACCAAAACAAAATAATAACTACAGAAGTTACTTTTGTTTTCAATTAAAAAACTTCACGCATTTCAAAGTAGGCGTTTTGAGCATGGTTGTACAGACATTGACATTAGATATTCAGATTTAATCTGTCTATATTTTCCGAGAATACAAAGTAAGCCCACTACTAACAACGATTTTATCTTATTAATAATAATAATAATAATAATAATAATAATACACGGCATTTATTAATTAAAGCGCTTGATACGCAAGATCTCAAAGCGCTTTACAATATAAAAACTAATCAAGATAAAAACAAGAAAATTAAACACAATGGCCCATTACATATTTTACAACGCATATTTTATTGTTGATGTATCTTAAGTTTGAAAAACAAATTGAGGGCGTTTCGGCCAGAAAATGTGGGAATATGCCTTTAAATAATACATCAGATAGTGCCTGGGCACGCCCTGTAAAGCTAGTTGATAAAAAAGATGGCTCTAAACGTTTGTGTCTTGATTATCGGAAATTAAACAAAGTTACAGTAAAAGACGCTTATCCGTTGTCTCGGATAGATGATTCGTTAGATAAATTTGGCGGAGCTAAGTATGTTCTACTCTCGACCTTGCATCGCGATGATTTGCAGGTCGAGAAGAATGATGACACCAGGGCTACGTTCGCGATTGTGATAACTACTGAGCGGATTGCGAGAGTGGAGTGTGCTCCCCTTTGGTTTGTGTAATGCCCCATCCACGTTTGAAAGGCTAATGTATCTTGTTTTGGCTGGATGATGGTGGGAGGCGCTGTTGGTGTACTTAGACGACGTAATTGTCTTTGGTATAACTGCGGCAGAGTCAATTGCTAGGCTGGAAGAGTATTGACAAGGGTCAGAGGCGCAGGGTTAAAGTTGAAATCATCTAAGTGTCATCTCTTTGCGTCAAAGATGTATTATTTGGGGCATGTAGTTTCACAGGACGGGATACACACTGGCCCTGAAAAGATAAAGGTGATCCGAGATTGGCACGAAGACACAGTACAACATTTCTATAGATACCACGGTCGGGGTATTACTACAGGCGATTGTTTATGATTGTGCCAAGATTGCGCACCCCTTGCATAAGTTAACAGAAAAGAGGGGGTGTTCGAATGAACGGAAGAAAGTGAGGAAGCAGACCCTCATTTCTGACCCAATCTCAGCGTATCGAAGAGACCATGGCGAGTGACATATTGGATACGGATGCTAGTAATTTTGCTTTTGGTTCAGCCTAGCGAAGAGAAAGTGATAGCTTATGCGAGTAAAGCATTGTGTAAAGAAGACATAAATTATTGTGTGACACGACGAACTCCTGGTTGTGGTTGAGTTCTTTAAGTATAGGCATTACTTGGGAGATGAAAATGCGCATGGATCGCCGGATCATTGCTTTTTATTGCTTCAAAATTGACGCATGTTTCATGAAGTTATGGTAATTTATGTAGTTAAAGGGTAATTACTTGTAACGGAAGAGGGAAGTGATGACGGACACAAGTTAACCTGACGTTTCTGGTAGTCTAGATCATCCATCATGTTCTTGCTGCAGTCTTTGACATCCAGGACACTTACAAACATTTTGTGCCAAAGACTTGGAGGAGTGTGGAAATAGCTTTATTTAATTGCATCTTTGTTTATATCTTTTCAGACGATACTCAATATTTATGTTGTAAGAGTTAATCAATCATTATTAAAATAAGGAGTTTTGAACACTAGACAAAGCTATTTTAATACTAATAAATGACTAGGTGGCTCTTTAAAAAGAGCCAACTAGTCATTTATGAAGACGGTTTGAAAATCTTAATCCAAACTCGATTGATATGTTCTGATGTTATTTTGGTCCACTTTCTGTGACACACTTGAATGTTGTGTACATCTGCACCCAACCTGACTACTAAACCATTTTACTAGCTACGGTAATGATTGCAACGCACACAAGTATACTCTAGGTTTTCTATCGTTGATAAAGGCAAGTACTTGCTTCTGAGGAGTTACCACTGATATTACAGGACACGACTTGGGAGGGGGAGGAGGAGGAGGAGAAAAATCAGAGGATTAAGCGTTATCTTTATGTTTGTTTATCATGTTTATTATGATTGATGTTTGCTAATCATTATCAAAATAAAGAATGTTAGTACTAGTTTTGAACATTAGACGAAGAGAATCATTCTCATTCATGAATACGGCTTGCACATTTTAATCCAAATTACGTCAACGTCAAATTGAAGATACTTGCACATTGCAAATATACTTGTATCTCGATTGTTAAACCATGGAGTTGATACCAGAGGAGTTAGCACGCATAATTTTGATCAATTTAATCCCAGATAATCATTATTAGATTCATCTCGGAGACGAGTCAAATCAATCTCTGAAACTGAATTGTTCAACGATTTTGGCAATACTGTACCATTGTTTAGACTATAATGTTTTATTTCACCAGTATAATATGACACACCGTTCTTACTTTTTATATGGACTGATTTATATGATGATGTCACAAAAAATATATGGAGCAAAATATATTAGATAAAGGGTTACTATGAACTAGGCCTTAGGCCTAGTGAAAGGCAACGTATCTATGTTCGCACACTTTCCCATCTAGCAATGCCCTAGCATAAAGCAAATTATAGTCAAAGTTATGTTCCATGTAAGGGGGCTGTCATTTTCTATTACCTGATTTTAAGACCGCTAACTTCTCAGTGAGTGTGTAAGGTATTCACACATAAAATGGTTACCCCCCCACCCCGTTGCTCCACAGGGGATTTTGTTTTCAGTGATTGCTGGTTAAGCATGAAACTTAGCTAAATTGTGCAAGTGGGATTAATTTTTCTCAAAATTAAATAGTGACCTCCCTATCTCAATGGCATTTTCAACATAACTCCACTTTATTTCACATCATAAAATTAAGAACCCCTAGTATATTTGGGACCCCCTCGAAAGAAAATGACAGCCCCTAACCTTTTCATTTATGAACATTTGTTTAGCTCGCTTTAAAATATTACGGTACCTTGAAAAGATATTATTCATTAAAACTCCATGGCATTCGACTTTGAATAAAGTTTTTTTCTTCATGGTTTTGATATTTCAGGTGAACAACCAACTTGAAAATTTATAACAAGGGAAGGTTCAGAGAAACATAACATGTTCTTTCCTTTGCATATTCCAAACAATGAATCGTTTGCTTGGCGCAACGTGAAAACCATTAAGGATACCTAAGCGAGCATTTACTTTCATAGCAACTAGAGTATGTAGCTGTGTAGCACCTTTAGCCCCTACTTTCTGCAGCAAATTGACCTCTAGGTGATCCCAAGTGACCTCTGGGTGATTTTTGACCCCATCCATGTATTTCATTTTATTATGGTCAGCGATTCTTCTGACCAAATTTGTCAGTCATAAAAATATATTCCCCTATCATCTGACCTTTGGTGACACATGGGTGACCTTTGACCCATCAGTGTATTTCTATGTAGACATTGGTTCTTTTGACTAAATTTGGTTGCTGTAGAGTGTTTCTGAGCAAATTGAACTTTATTTGACCCTGGGTGACCCCTGTCTGACCTTTGACCCCAGCAATGTATCTCTATTGGGTCAATGGCTCCTCTGACAAAATTTGGTAGCCATAGAGCAGACAGAACTCATTTTTTAGGAGTATAGAAAGTTCAGGAACTTCTGGAATTTTTTCACATATTTCTCATTTGTAAAACACAAAATAGTGTTGCCTGTAATCAAAATAAGTCTGACATCGCAGCTAGTTAATGACACCTAGATGACCTTAAACCCCACCCTTGTTGGGGTGACATGTGTGACTCTACCACCAAAGGTCCATTGTATCCAATTCCCACAAACAAACCCATTGAAGTGTAACATGTTTGCCACATACACTACCAAAGTTATTTTTATGTGCCTTCTTTCAGACGACACAAACATGGGAGCCACTGGTTTAACACCCGCAGACTTACAGCTGTAGATACCAGACTTCTGTGCCTTTACAATCTAACATGGACAAGTATCTGGGTTTTTGGCACTTGAGTACAGTGCAGTGGTGTACACAGGCATGAAAAAACAAACACACTGCAAAATGGGTCATCTTTCAAGACAGCCTAAAACGCTGTATTTCATGGAAAAGATTTGTCTTTTTCAACTAAGCTGACAAAATGCGTTTTCCGGCATCATTTTGTCAGCATTATAAAAAAATATAAAAAATTGCAAAGTTTAAAGCTAGGTGAAGACTCATCGTACATACATATTTAATGTTGTTATAAAACTTGTTTACGGATTGGTTTTTGGCTCAACAACTGTAAAAATACTGGTTCTCGGAACCACGCGATCCCCTGGCCGACGCGATCAAAAAAGAAATATTCCATTAAACTCTTTAAAAAATAAACTAACAAATTTATGAAAATAAAACATGTTTAGAATGTCAAAAGGATCCGCATTCCAATCAAATTTCAACTCAATCGGAGCATTTTTAAATGACCCCTTAATGAGCTTTAATGACTTCCATTGTATTTTTATCATGTTTAGAATGTCACGGGGATAATTCCAGTCAAATTTCAGCTCAATCGGAGCATTTAAAAAAAATTAAACCTATGAACCATCTAGATGAGGCCTCAATGACTGACTCCTTTATGACCCCTAAATGAGCTCTTAAGGACATTGAATCATTTCCATTGTATTTTTATCATGTTAACAATGTCATAAAGATTATTCCAGTCTAATTTCAGCTCAATCGGAGCATTTTTTTATGACCCATGATAGATGACCCTTTCATGACCTTCAATGACTTCCATTGTATTTTTATCATGTTAAGAATGTGATAAAGATTATTCCAGTCTAATTTCAGCTCAATCGGAGCATTTTTGAAAATGTTACCTTCGACCCCATTATGACCTTTGACCCCACTCTACCCAAGGATCATTATGTCCAAGTATCACCGACATACGTGTTACCTTTCTGGAGATAAATAGCCAACCTAACCAAAATGGAACGGATGCCATACACACACACTACCACATACACAGAAGTAATTTACTATCGCAATATCCCCTTTCATAGCTTAAACACCAAGGGATAAAAAGGGTTGGTTTTGCCTCAAAACCTGTTCGGGGGTTAGACTAAAATCTTCGTTTAGGGGTGCTTTTTTGGAGGTATGAAAAAACCTGTTTAAAGGGTGTTTTTGACAACGTTATTTAAACATGTGTACACCAATATACCCGAGTTGACACATTGTTCAAACATTATGTACACCAATTCACACGAGTTACCCCCTCAATGGTTGCCCCAAACAAACAGATTGATTTAAAGTTATAATAAAACACTCAGAAGGAGAACAAATGCATTCTGTACCAATTCAACTATCTCCCCATTTTTAATACCAAATTTCCCAACGTAGTACTTGTTTCATAGATTTTACAATATATCCCATATTGACTACAAAAACACTATTATTCAAATTTCTTTTTCTCTGACAAAAAATGTCCCACCTTGCGTGACGCTTTAGCATAAGCATAATACGCAACACAGAACGCACTTGGTGATCGCAGCAAGCAGCAAAAAGTGGCGAACATGACTGGTTATTTTTGAAAAGGTTGCTTCAATTCACGTACACAACGCCGGGTCTCAAACTAGAATGTACGCACGGCTGTGTCATATTCATGTTATAACAGCTATTTGTCTGAGAAATGGAAATTCAAGTAATAAAAGCCCCCTTTCCTTTATCGCATCATATACTCTAGTTGTGCCCCCGGTGTGTCACGTCACACACTAACTCTTGAATTGCAAATTGCCCAGACAGCGGTTGCTGAGTGACCATTACTAATTAATAAAAGCTTGTTCGTGCATGAGGCCCAGTTCACATAGAAGTATTCGGTATACGGTATTCCCTATACGCTATTCGTTAGTCCGACGTGTAGGACCCTTTGCTTTGTCACAGAATGAAACTGAATATCCCAATATCGGCCATGATTTACAAA
>JAUMTS010139992.1:0-15819 GCA_032273385.1 Ophiopholis aculeata | reverse complement strand
AATTTTATGTTATTTTGATCATTTTTTATACATTATGTGGCTCTTTTAGCAGAAATAATCAAAATTATCACATTTTTATGCAAATTAAAACAATAGAATACAAAAGAATAGGATATATAGTAATACATAACAAATAGACGAATTGGTCCCGAACTATCACAACTAAATTTATCATAACTTTTTTTAGGAATGTCCGATTTTTATCAAATTTGGAGCAAATGAAAGCCTACAATTCTCAAAATTAGGAAAAGTAAAACTCTCAATTTGCTATGTTTAAACCCTCTCCCCCTTAAAGATTCTTACTACTGTGGACACAACTGGTAAAATATGTCACGCTTCATGGCAAATGTTTTTGTAATACAAAAAGGTGTCATATGCCATTTGAATGCATTCGAAACTCTATGTGTGACTTAATGTCTTTCTTACAGAAATCTTACAGTATATGGGATTTAAGCAAAAGTTGTAAATTTTGATTTTTGAAGCCGTCGATGTTCATAGTCATAATTTTTAAATTCTTTAAGCAATTCCTTTAGTTTTTGCACAAAATCTGCACAAGGTACAATGTGTTGTTTTACAAACTTTATAAAATTTTGAATATCATGAATCATTGATTAGATATGGCTGCTGATACCACGGTGCTTGCAATTTCTGGGACACGCAGTATATTACTTGTTTTGGCAAATCCGTTTTGCTTGGTTGACTTTTGTCATTTTCATTGACAGTTTTGATAAATTTAAGTTTAGCTTCTGGTTAGATCAGGGACGTAGCCAAAGGGGCTTGAGGCCACCCAGTCAGAAGCCCAGCACCCCCCCCCTTGAGTTCCCTTAAATGAAATGACACTTTGTACAGGGGTCTATGGAGGGCTGCCATTTTGCATCCCGAGCAGACCCCCCCTCTTATTTTGAAAAGTCTGGCTACGCCCCTGTGTTAGATGAAAAGAACAAATATGCTACATCCCCGGAACTACACTAGCTGCAATAACCACAAATGGGGAAAAACTAGTCCCATGACCGCTAGTCGCCTGCCGTCGCGGTTTTGTGTTTGATGCAAATTAACATCTGATCTAGATCCTCAATCTCGTTAAGGTAATTCTAATCGGTACTCAAGTATGCAAAGAAATCCAAATTAACATTTTCAGGTTATGTTACAAGTAGACCTTAGATGGTCTTTGACCTTGATTTGTGACCTTTTGACCACATGAACATATGAAGGTTCCCATATTATATTAATAAACCAAAGTTTTGTTCCAATCAGACTTCAACTTTCAAATGATGCCATTTTCAGCCTATTTTACATCTTGACCTCAGATGATCTCTGACCTTGGTATATGACCTTTGACCACATGACCTGATGAAGGTTCCCATATCATTTCAATAAACCAAATTTGGTTCCATTCAGACTCCAGCCATATGGCATTCCTAGACAATTTAACCTTTAGATAACCTCTGGTGACACATGGGTGACATTTGACCTCAGCAATGACACATGGCTCCCTTAATGATACTTGTGACCAAATTTGGCAGCCATAGGCCATTCCTAGACATATTGACCTTTAGGTGACCTGTTGGGTCGGTACAAACAGTTGACCCGTTCCCCTAGCTTGCCAACCCCTATCCACATGCCCAAAACACAAAAATAATAATTATAATAATACATGGGTCTTATTGAGCGCCCTACGAAAAAGACCCCCATAAGTCCCCAAGGAGGGCACCCCTGGGATAAATTTCTTTGCATGAACCCAAGATTGTCCAAGTACCACCAACCCATGGGACTTTCTGCATTTGAAGAGATTACATGATCTGCCTAAAAGTACTCTGGGTGCTCTAGTTTAAGCCCACGATTTCTCTGTATTACAACATTTAAAATTCGTGTTACAAATTGGACGATTTCCATGATTTTCCGTTTTTCACAATAAAGCACTGAAAGTGAAACCAAACTTGTTCTAAAACTTACGGCTTATCTTGTTATTATTACATTTAACACGCTTTTGTCGTAAGCTTATCTGTATACAACCACTGTAAATCACCGTAGCCCCAAGCTAAACAATCCCCGGAAACAATCACGCAATCAATGCAAATCCCACGTGGCTAGCACTGGCACAAACTGGACCTCACCAGTTACAATAGCGAACGGAAGCGCGTAACCAGATCAATCAATTATGTTAATCGCAATAATCGGGTCAAATGTCACACCTCCCAGGGACCGGCACGCGCGCAAGAGGTGATTGATTACTGCTAAATGATCACTTTTCTTTGTTATATTGTGCAAATTAACACAAAAGTCTGACTTTTTACACAATTTTTCACTACTTTGTGGCATTTTTCACACTTCCGTGAGCAACCTCAAATTCTGTGAATGTTTCCATTTTTCCGTATCACAGAGAAATCGTGGCCTAACTCTAGTTTCTATAATTATATTGGCCTGAATGTAACATGTTTGTTTTGACTTGAGGTTTCCTGGGACATATTTAGACAGACAAAATTCCTGGGCATTAGCCAGAAAATCAGTTCTTGAAATACAGCACAAATGAAACCAAAACTGTCAACCAAAAGGCGTATACTGAATATTTGACACCACATACACATCCAGCACCCCAATCATGCAGGCTGCCATTAAGGTCTTTTCCAAATTCATTGTAAGACCTAAAAATGAACAGTTGCTATGACTCTTACTTTTGACGGTATACTGTGATTACCCTCTGTTTATGTTTAAGATCCTAAGAAAATGACAACCGTAACCCACCAATCCACCATCAACAAATAAGTTGCATAGTATATTAAAATTTGGATTTTATACATGCACCTAGGAATTTGTGTGTGAATTCCATTCACCTTTAGTCAGATTCTTACCATAAGATATGCAGGAAAATCTCTTTCAACTAATGCTATTGCAGTAGCTGCCTTCTCCTGTAGATCAGATAGCTCACGTTGACGAAATGTTGAGGCACATAACTGTCTTACGACATCAACAGTGTAAAACAGTGTTTTTCTTTGCTCCAGTCCTAGCATGCCTCTCAGCAGAAATGGCAATATATTCTCTGTAGCAAGCTGTAATCGAGAATTAAAAGACACTGATATCTTATCAATCATTGCTTTAGAAGTTGTACCTAGCAAAACTGAAGAATCATTCAAACAGTGATAGCAAATTAATATGTGTCTGCCACAAACTTCATTTGGAAGAATAACAAATAATATAGTTGAAACAATGTCCAAGTCTGTGTGGTTAGTCTAACATTTCTTTAAGTTTGTAACAAGACTGATGACTATATCATTTGCTGAAGATCCAATTACTATCTAAAAAAAACCAGAGTAAAGGCTCCCTTTCCACAATGTTTACTTGTAGATTTCCGATGTACATCTTTGGACATTTTTCTTAAAATTTGATATGTTTTGACAAGATCTGCTTGCAATGAAAAGGCACATGGTGTTTAAATAATTAACAAATTCCAATGGGATCGAAAGTGGTTTTCTTTCTGAAGAGGATATTTATGAAGCAACTGATTGGTTTTGAAACAAATCAGTGAGTGTCTACCCCTTGCCAAACCAAACACACAATTATAATTTACCTAAAAGTTTTTCAGGTAATAAAAATCAGGCCATTTCCTGCCCTGCTGTGCATAGGTACTGCCCGGGGGGGGGGGGGCACTCGAATAGGAAAGTGACGGGTATGTGCCAGCCGGAGAAAGAAAATAAGGGGCGTTCAGTTTAGGATTTCATAGAAAAAAAGGGGTCATTGGGTGTGAGCTCCATAAAAAAACAGGTATTTTGGGGTGTGATCTTCCCAAAATATGGGTCATTCGGTGTAGATTTCTCCCGGGGGGCCAGTCAAGTATAACACTGTAAACATGAGTGACCAAAAAAACGCGTACAAATGCTGAAAAGTTGGGGCATTGGGTGTAGACTGCAGTGAAAACAGGGGTGTCAGGTGTACGGATTGGTGTAAAAAGGGGGTCTATTGGCTGGCAGTTGATATCGGCCGAAATATGGGAGTGCCCCCCCCGGAGGTTACTGCTGTGTGTTTACATTATCTCTGCACTATAGGAAATGCTTGGGTGACTGCACACATACACTGAAGTAAAAAAGTAATATAACTTTTTGTTCTCAGTGGACATTCCTACTACATGTACATGTAATAAATGTTATAGCATGTATGTAAATGTATGTTTTCAACCCTTTCCGACCCCCTAGGGGATTTGTTGGACCCTTCAACAATTTTTGTTTTGTTTTCCCTTACACTTTTAAACCATCTACTTTACACTAATTTACACAGGACATTGTTTTGAAAGTTCATTGAAGCGGGGAAAAAATCACCCACCACCATCCCCTAGGGTAAAGGTCATAAGCATGATCAGGGTGATCAGGGTACCAAAAAACAAATATTTTGTTTTGACATATGGTATTTGTTGCATTAATCTTTTGGCATACCCAACCATTATAAATCCATTTCCCCCCTCCCTTAAGCCCTAACCCCGAAACAGTTTTTTGGCCGACTCCATTTAATTTTTAACCAATTTCTTTAAAACAAGGTATCTAATTGCCCAGGAAAACATACAGATTCAAATTGCATTTGAAACATCACCATGTTTTCACCTCTGTATAGCTCTGGTCCAGAGCGATGTATATTAAATGAGATCCCAGTATAACCCGCTATTACAATTACTGTCCACTCCTCCCTCTGTTCACGAGACTGACAACAGCGATTAGTAAAAGTGATGGCGTACTCCTAAAGGGAGCATACTGGTCTAACGGCGAGAATATTCTAGTTATAATAGCCTATGCTGCACATAACTAGCTCTCTTCGCTAAGCTCGTGGACTTGATATTTCAGCTCGCCTATTCCGCAAGCATTCTAGGTGGGCCTATACTACTAGTATACGCTCGCTTAGCTGAGTATATTTGACTTGATTAGACCATACAAATTTCGCTCGTTTCGCGAGCTCATCCAGTCATGATCAATGCTATGCCGCGGAACAATTGACCAAAAATAAATAAAAAGTTGACCGCTCTGACAAAGAGCTACCTCTGTATAGCCCAACCAAATACAGTACCATGTGATCCTTAGTATAGAAAATCCATGGGGTTGCAACAACACCCTTCTATTGGTCCAAAAAACAGCCTGGTTAAAGAAGGGTTAATCCTTTGAAAATTTTTGCCAAATTAGTAAAGTGAATTTTATTCCAAATAATGTATCTTTCACTTTATTTATTTTCTTTAAAGGCAAGTCAAACATGCCTCTTAAAAGTGCATTAAGTTTGGATAGGATGTTTACTCTGAACTTTAATCTCATTGTGGCGACAACTAATTACACATTTCAGGGAGAATCAACAATGGTAGATAAAATCATTATTGAGTATGTCAGTTGCTATGACTTCTGAACCAACAAATTCACATGATAATGGCATACAAATTAAAGAATCAGAATTCATTTAAAAATAATTAAATAAAATTGCTGTTTTTTTTAGAAAAAAAAATCACTTCATATTCAAACCTACAATTGAGGTTTTTGTTTGTTTGCTTCTTTTAATTTCTTTTTACCTTTTCCGCTAGGTTTAAAGGGACATTCACTGGTTTTGACCCCAACTTTTAATGACATGTATCAGTAGATACACCCAACCTTATTTCCAAAATTTCAGTCAATTAGAACTTTGCATTGCCAAGTTATGCATCATTATGTGCATTACATTTCTCCATTGGCTATAGTGTTATCTTTTTTTTCGGGATCCCGAGTGAAACTTAAACATGCGTGTTTTTTTGGCACTTCTGAATTGTCTATGCAAGTCTGCTTTGGCAGTTCTTGTGTTTTATAGGTTTGCAATCATATTAGATCAAAAAGACAAAAATCTAAAATTTTCACCCGACCCTGTCTGCAGAATCTGTGAATGTCCCTTTAAGTAAAAGAAGTTAGTCGGAGAGTAATATTTTAAACAAAAAAGCTTTATATTTTTGATATTTTTTTGAAACTCTCTTAATTTTAGGACAATATTTTAAAATGTATGTAAGTAAAGAATTCTATTTTTTTAGGAAAATCATTGGAATTAGGGATAAAGATGGACCAAATATTTGACTTTTTTGGTCAAAATCACCTGAAAGTCACAATTCTGATGCTTATTCTTTTTTGCGCTTGTCCAAAATGCAACTCATTCAAGGAATTTTAAAAATTCTTACCTGTTTCCATGCATGGGAGTTTCTTATCAGCATGTGATTTGAAACAAATGATCCCCTAGATACACTACTTCCATGAGGAACAAACAGGCTTCTAGCTCTTCTGTCGGCCTCTTCTCTATCTTCATCTGTCAAAACAAATGCTGCATCTGAGAGTCTTTTTCTCTTTTGATTCTTGAGCTGGTTCTTCTCTGCAGGGGTTAGTAACACCTAAAGATGAATTAATATAGAAATGAATACAAAAATCATTAATAAATTGATCAGTTTATTTCTTTTGAAATTAACACCAGTAATCGACACACTTCCATAATTTGTAGAAACAAATTTTCAAGTCAACATCCATTGAGCATCCATTTTTGTGTACTTCAATCCCCTCCTTAGGGTAATTTGCAGGGTATTTTCGCCGGCGGTCAATATAATCTTGTTTGTTATCATTTGTTTAATAATGTTTGCCTAATATTATGCTTTTTGTAAAATGCGCTTAGACCTTTACCTTGTAAAGAATAAGCACACAATAAATAAGATTTGGAAAAAACGTGCACGTTTGGTGTTCTCCTAAATATGACACATGCTTGTTGGTGTGTTTGCCGGTCGCATCATCGTCTTTTCATATCTCTTTCCGCCTTCCGCGTATTTATTGTCTATCTCTAAATTTGCTTGTAATTATATTATAATGTTATTATATTACTGTGATGAGATTTGTCAACAAAACACCGATTAATTTGTAAACATAATAAAACTAAAGTCTTAGGAAATTAAGAACACTGTGAGAGTACCCTCAAGAATTAAACTTAACGAAAACTCAAAAATATATGGGGATTTGGTTTTGAAATACATTTATATTTCCTTGCTTCTGAAAATAAATGATTAATAAGTTTTCCTGACCAGCAAAAAATCATGGCAAGTTCCTTTAAAATTTCACTTTTTTAACTTGTGCTTTGAAAAGTGGACTGGATAATATAGTACTTATTGTAGTATGACCTCATTGCATTACCTGTTCAAAGCGTTGATAGATTGCTTCTTGTTGTCTCACAGAAACACTGTCAGTAGAGCCATTTATTAACTTGAATGTATTTTCAATGAAATCTTTGATTTTGTGCATGCCGTCTGGTTGGCAGCATTCAGACATTCCAAAGTAATTATCAAGTTGCTCAACTGCACAGTGTTCCTTTACCCCTGTTGTTTTGGCAACTTGGTTTTTGGCATTTTGTGATCTTGCAGCTTCATACCTAGAAAAGAGAACACATTTGAACTTGGTGAAAATCGGTGAATATCTCTTTAATCCGCTCTAATGTATCGTTTAAGAATACGACATCCAAGGCTACTCAGAATTTATGATAAGAAATAGAAGTTTCCCTTTTTGAAAAGTAAAATAGTTTCCCCCGCACCGATGGGACCATCCCTTTCATATAATGTTCCACTGATTGGAACTTGGAAGGCAAATGGTTTAGAGCATGCAGATTTGTGAATCTGTATCTGGTTTATAAACATCAGAGTGCTGTGATTTTATAGAGATTGCGCACTTCCGTAAAGGAGGCATTTTCATACAGATATGACATGTTTTTATTGTGCGTCAATGAACTATTACCAGATCCAAGTAGCCCCAATTATGCCTTCATACGCGGTTTATTCCTGTGAGGCAAAACATGGCATAAGCTATTCTTGTCAGAGTGCATGAACTAAAATTGAAATAATTAGTTTGTAATCACATTAGAAATCATATTGTACCTGGGGTAGTAAAAGAAAAATGTTTCACATTAATCACAATTTTATTTGATTAACACTCCAAACAAAACAGGAAAATGTACTAACTTCTTTTTGTACGTGTCATGCTAACATTCATTTCTGTGTGGGAAGCAGGGGTGTATGATATCAGATTAAGCTGGGCGGTAAGGGTCAGGAAACGTGGTAACTTACGCTATTTTGGGGTATAAATAACAGCTCTGTAGTGCATTATGGTGTGTAAATCACTGCTCTATACGTCATAATAATATTCATTTTATAATCAAAGAAAAGTACATCTTTTAAGAAAAAAGGTTTGTATACAATAAGGATGATCACCAGACATTTAGTCCTTTTCAATGCAAGTTCAGATAAAGACTGAAAGAAACTAAAAAGGGGATAGAGGCTGGGCTAGGATCTCTATGGACTTTTCAAAGTAATTTTTCATGATTTTTCCCCGCATGAATGCTTTTTCCCGGTAGAAAATGTTCATTTTGGTAGACCCAAAACAAATTTCAGTGGTTTTGAAAAAAGAAAAGAAGACAAAAGTCCTCTCCTTATATTTAAACTCCTTCCATTTTTAATTTTCCACCTTTTTTATTTTCCTTGTTTCCTTGCCTCTCTTTTTACGATAGGTAAGCAAGAATTTCCCGGTGATAAATGTCAGGGGGACTCCCCCCCCGCCCTGGCTGTTACTCCAGTGGCAAATGGTATTGATTTAATTAATTCATACCTATCCCTAGCAGCCATTTCGTCTTCATATGTCAAGGGTAGTGAAGGTGTGCCATGTTCCTCTTCCTTCTCTGGGAAGTTGGTAGCATCCTTTCGTAATTCCGAGTTCGCTGGCAAAAACTTCCTACTTTGCAAATATAACATCTTGCTCAGTTCTTTACTGTAGGTGCCTTCTAATCCACACCAGTGACACGACCTATACCCATTTGTGCTGACAACATTGAAAACCTGCATGGACATAGAATAGAGTACAAGCATAAGACTGCATACATTTTCGTTATTCATTTTTTCTGTCATTTTCTCCCACAATTTAACATTTCTTTGATTTCAGGCACATACCCAGGTGGACCTGGCTGGCCCAAATCCAACCTCCTTCCTCCTAATAAAGAAAGAGGGGTATTAAACCATACATGAAGTTTAAATGTTATGTTTATGAGATTAAAGTAGGCATATCGCAGAGAGAAAGGCAATTCCAGCCAAATCAGACATACAGTTTTTAATAAATTGACCTTAAAAGATTCTATGAATTTTATTGTTTATGCCAATATATTGATAAAGTTAATGAGGAAAATTGGCCAAATGTGCTCATTAAAGGGCCATTCACAGATCCTGCAGTATGAATATCAATTAGGCCTAAAAATGGTTTTGTTTGCCCTTTGCGACCCACCTTACAAATGCAAACATCGAGGGTTGCAATTTTTGTTTAGTCAATGTTTCCATTTTTTGTCACAAAAAAGTATAGAAATATTTTTTAAGATACATTATATTCTGAGTGATTTCAAGCCATATTTCATCGATTTTAAGAAGGAAAATATTGTTCATAAGGTGTCCAATAATTCATGTTACCGGATTCAACTTTTCATATACCAAATTAGTTAAAAAAAAATTTAAAAAGGATTAAACTACCGACCCTCCAAATTTTCATTCATTAAGGGCAAACAAACATTTTTTTCTTGGCCTTATATTCAGGTTTTTATTTTTTTAAGTATAAGTATTTGTTCATACAAGGAAATGTTGGTCCTCTGAACACTTCTGATTGCAAACTATATTTTGGCCGGTTGAAGATTTATTGTTTTTAAATGTTTAGATTATTGAAAAATGATGATGTTGTATTTTGATTTGCACATTTGGATTTCAAATTTAGGGATGGGACTTTACTAGAAGTTTAACTAATTTCTAGAATTTTGGTCAAAAAAGGGGTGGGACTTTACTTGAGTCAGTAAGGTAGTTCACACAATGATGCATAACTTGGTAATTCATACTTCAAATTGACTGAAATGTTTGTTTTCTTGGATATATCTGTAATACACTCGACATATGAGTAATACACTTGTCATTATAATGACGCACCCCTCGACCCCCGGCGAAGGTGCGCCATGGTGCATCATCAGCTTACCAGCAAATTGTTGACGCAGGGTACATCATTTGCAACCATTGGTCCATCACAAAATTGATGGAGGGGTCAGTCTTATAGCATGCTGCTCATGCATGGGGGCTGATTGCTATGACACACAAATGTTATGTTTCATGTCATATGAAAACACTGAATGTCCTCCATGATGAATAGGTAAAGTCTTTAACCATCTTGTACTACTATATACATTACATTTTAAACGACAAAATCACAAAAAGGTGCGTCACAACTTTTGACGGAGGTACCCTCATTGCATGCATATGGTCAGTCATTTTTGTGACACAGTGGTGCGTCATGTTCGAGGGAAATCCAGCGCACGTTGGTAAAGTGACGCACCTTCCCTGTGGGTCGAGGGGTGCTTCATTATAATGACGAATGGTAACCTAGGTAAATGTCAACCATGGTACCATGGTAAACCATGATCACGCTTTTGAAAAATGGCACCACTGCCAGAAACCGTGCTTTGACCATGCAAGAAGGGGGTTATGCACTTAAGTGTTAAACAAGAAAAATCCTATAAATTACATCAAGTTGTAACATTACCTTTGAAAAGGCTGGAAAGTCCATTATGTATAGCAATGGCTCCACCTGCAATCTGAACTGCTCCTGATGATAGGCATCAAAACAAAGTTTCCCTTGAAGCCACTTTATTTCATCCACCAGTAGGTTTAGGTAGGGTTGCAGAGAAAATGTGTATCTATCATTTTTCTTCTTCTGTTCGTCTGCAGGTTTCAATTTTGCAGGAGGCACAAGGCAGTAGAGCTGCATTGCCCCTGCCTTAGAGCGTAGGCGCTGAGGCAGGTTCAAGTTATTTAGAACAATTGGCCACATGGAGTACTGGTTTGCCATGCCAAAGGGATTTACTCCATCTGTATTAACTGCGAGAGCAATCCCTCGCCGATCAGCACCAAAGACCCCTGTATCAGAATACCAATCATGCCATTTCATGGCATCATGGACTGATGTAATCCATACAGGATCTTCTCGGTGATGGCTCTGTAGCATCTCTGCTAAAGTTGCATCTCCAAAGTCCCGTCTCAGTCTTGGGCCAATCGGCATATAATATACTGCACGTCTTGCCTGTTTGCCTCCCTCTTTATAGCGTGGTTGTTCGCAGATAGGACAGAAAGTCTCACTTTTATACCGGTCCCTGTAGATTAGGCAATCATTAATGCATACATGCAGCCGCTTTAGGGGCATAAGTTCATCTTTGATGTACCTCTTAGCGTCATAAAATGAACTAGGAATAGTGAGCTCTTCAGCAGGCAGGGCTCTCTGTAGTCTTTCCTTCTCACGTCTCATACTTCTGTCAACACTTTTCTTTGTCCCCTTCTTGCATGAAACAAATTCCATCATGTGACCAAACACATATTCTCGTACTGTTTCATTTGTCTTTGAATATATTGGTTTGTCCAAGTCAGCATTTGTTACTGGTGCAGTCCAGCTGAATGTGGCCTCCTCTTCTTCGTCATCACTGATGTCCTCTTCTTCCTCGTCATCAGACACCTTACAAAACAAAAAACGATGCGTTTCATGAATGAAAAATCAACATACACGTATTGCAATATTTTGTGCATAAACAAGTTGATTCCTATGGAGGGACTCTCAAATTTCATCCGACGATTTTCTATCCCAAAGTATCATGTGAATTATACCTATAGTGACGGGTGTATAAAGAGCAGAGAGAGAAGGGATGCACTCGATTTGCTGATAATGGCGGAATTAGAGAAGGTGATGAGCTTTACAATGTGGCTTAACTTTAATGGGAATTATATTTTAGATCAGGTAGTCTAGTGCATGCACATGATAGTTTAACAGATCAGAAGTCAGGAACTGCTCTAAAAAATGTTTCACCTCTTATTGTGTTGAAAAATTCACTAATTCTGATAAACAGGACAAAACTTAATCGGACACTCACAGATCCTGCGGGAGGGTCGGGGCGAAAAATTTAGATTTTGGTTGTTTTGGTCTTATTTGGTTGGAAACCTTTAAAAAACAAGAAAGTTCTGCCAAAGCAGAGTTGCAAAGACAATTCTGAAGTGCCAGAACAACACTATGTTTGAGTTTCTCTCGGGATCCCGAGAGAAAAGATAACACTGTAGTCTATATGGAGCCATATGATACACATAATGATGCACAACTTAGCAATGTAAAGTTCAAATTGACTGAAATTTTGGAAATGGGGTTTTCTTGGGCATATTTACTGATACATGTCATTAAAAGTGGGGGTCAAAATCACTGAATGTCCCTTTAAGTTTTAGATATAATACTAAATGACCCACAAATTACATACATGTACTGTTGGAAAGCTTAAGATTCAAGGGTTTTCATCTTCACTGAAAAGAATCAAATTATATAGGGTGTGTACATTTTTAACAGGGTAGAACATTGTTATAATGTATTATAATAAAGCTCTAATCACCAGGACACATTGTTTGTGGGAAGCCGACTTTGGACTTAATTTGCTGGCTCTAGGCTGTCTTACGCCAAATTCAATGTTGTTTATATAAAATTTTGAAAGCTGTTATTTATAAAAATATTTAATAAAATTTATAGCTGTGTTCCTCGGTAATAAACTTATGATTTCATCAATCCTAAAAACATAGATTTTCCTATTTTATCACTAACTTTCATCACACAGGGTTTCTTTTAATCTTTGCAATGCACATGTTAAATTCCATTGCAAAATTTGGTCGGATGAACCAGTAGGATGTATTTTAAAACATTGTCTCCAAACTAATTATTATTTAAAATCCTCACAGACTGTGCATACAAAGAAGGTAAACTTCAAGGCTTTTCCTTCAGTGGTGTGGCGGTCTGCCTGTGCATGTGAATCCTAAATCAGTCATTACCTTGCACTATTGCACAAAGATTCTAGTTTTAATACATACAGGGTGTCCCAATAAAAATGGTGCAAGACGAAACGGCTAATTTCCACCAAATCTCATGAACTGATGATGATAAAATTATTATCATGTTTTAGCTACGAGCCTTAGCTTTTAGGTAGTTTTTATTCCATCTAAATATGTTTTGGCGTTACCAAGTTATGGTGGTTTGAATTCAATGATCCATAATGCATTGTGCCACTTTGGCTATCATATGCGCAAATATGCCACCAATGATAAAGTGATGAAACAACACTGAGGAGTGAGAACAAAAGACATCTTTAATGGTTGCTTGAATATCAAATTAGGCCAAAATAGCGTTGAATAATAATCGATAGAGTGCCACTCAGTTCAGAACCGTTTGTTTTAGCTTCCAGATACTGGTCTACTGTTCTGTCATTGTTGCACATTAATACACTGTATTAAAGTACGCTCAAAAGTTTAGACTCACAGGCAAGATGGGTTCAGAGGCCTCGCTAACCAAACTCTCAGAGCATGTTGTCAAACATTAGACCTATCCAGAAGCTTCCAGACTCAATAAAGAAACCACAAAGGCAACATACTGCATCCCTACATAATCTTCCACAATCTGGCTGGCAAGAGGATACAAGATGTTTAAAAGTTGGAAGTTGATTGGAAAGAACTCTAGTGCAGGTCGACAGTTGGGCAGCTGAAGAAGAGGACCCCGAGCCAAAGTCCTTTATCCCACCCCCGCGCATCTCAAGTCGGGAGCAGCTGATCAAAAGTATGGTCTTACAGACAAGACTTGAGATTCTGGGCTTGTTATACCACCCTTATTTGTTCTGTGCACATCAAATGAAGACGTTAATGCAGAACGGTCATCACATTAAAAGTGGCACAACAAAGCAGATTTTGAACCAATGCATTCAAAATAGCATAACTCGCTAACGACAAAACAAATTTAAACCAAATGAACTGTATAAGAAAGCTGAGATTCAAGGCTACAGCCTTGTACCTGTGCCAATTTCAGTGGCTAAGAATTTAATAAGAAATCTTCCATTTTTACTTGCCATTTTTATTGGGACACGCTGTAGACTGAATTACCCGGGTGAATTACCTCCTGTTGGAGCGCAAGCACTCAAAAGTATAGACATCTGATATCACATAAAACTAAGTGCCACATATGACCAGGTCTCACACTGAACAAAGTATGTGAGACAACAACTTTCACTTATCTAAACTTACATCCACTACTTCAGCTGCATTTATTTTCCAGTGCTCCCGCTCTGTACGTTCACTGACAGCTAGTTCACCCTGACAAATCACACAATGACAAATCACAAGCTTAGAAGTTCCAGCTGTAATGAAACATTACATGATTATAACATTATGATCTAATTCTCTGACAAGTGTACATGTACAATACATGTTAAAACATATTAAAGGGACATTCACAGATTCTGCAGAGAGGGTCGGGTGAAAATTTTAGATTTTCGTCTTTTTGGTCATATATGGTTGCAAACCCATATAAAACAAGAACTGCCAAAGCAGACTTGCATAGACAATTCAGAAGTGCCAAAAAAGCACGTGTTTGAGTTTCTTTCGGGATCCCGAAAGAAAAGATAACACTATAGCCAATGGGAGAAATGTAATGCACATAATGATGCATAACTTGGCAGTGCAAAGTTCAAATTGACTGAAATTTTGGAAATCACGATTTTCTTGGGTGTATCTACTGATCCATGTCATTAAAAGGCATTGCTCTAAAACGCAATGTTATATTAAACCATCAAATTTGGCAGGTAATTTTCAAAATAGACTTCAAATTTTGAATAACGTGGTAAAATTACCTGATTGGTTGATCACCAGTTGCCATGGCAACCAATAAACAATCCAGTTCCATAATACCCTCCGTATTAGCATTCTTTACATACCATATACCACCCAAGTTTATTGCCAGTCGCACTTTTTGTTTTGTAGTTGTAAATTACCTAACATCACCTAAATCGATCTCAAAGATCAGGGCTGAATACCCCATAGCCCCCCCCCCTTAAAGGGGCATTGGACAACATTTTATGTTTTTATTTCGGGTTTAATTTCACTGATTACACTCGAAATGTGATAACAATTTAAAAATCTATCAGAAAAAATGTATAGACATGACAAACCCACGGAAAATGAAGAAAATCCACATTTTGGTAATAACACACTGGGGATGAGGCTAATTTACATTTTCACGTCGTAGTCGCTTGCAAATCAAAATTGTGTAGTTTGTTGGAGCTATAATACGTTTAAAATACCTAACTAATCGTTCGGAAAAGCATACATCTTTTTATGGTCAATTTGGACAAGGATAACAACAGATCGTGCAGAATTCGGCAACCTTGTATTTATTGGCGTCGACTCCGATAATTAGAAAATGAAAGAAAAGTTGTTATTTCTCTGGAAAGGAATTGAAGATGCAAGTAAAGTTTGGCATACGTTCATTTCACATGATAAGACATGTAATGAAACAAAAAACTCAATTTTTTTGAAAAAAATCGGGGGATGAGGTTGAAGTCGTCCAATGCCCCTTTAATTATGTCACTATATTAAAGGAGTTGGAAAATAACCAACAATCATTTTGCCCGGGGGACAAAGTATTAACCATGGTTACTGGTAGTTCGATTGGTAGGAAACTTTTGGACTGGACATGTGCTTCATTTGTGAAAATAAATCATGTCTCCCAAAACAATTTTCAAAAAATATTAATGAATAACATGTAAAGGGGATGTGATTCTAAGCAAGTTCTGCATAGAACTGGAGTGACAGGCACATGTGTTATTAGGGTTGGGTATGGTATACTTGATACAATTACCAGACAAGGACACATACTGCACTTATTGTCCGTTTTCCTAAACACGCCACACAGCACATGTGTAATTGAGGCGTGACCTGTGCTCACA
>JAUMTS010138881.1:0-15830 GCA_032273385.1 Ophiopholis aculeata | reverse complement strand
CTGCGCGCTCAGCATGCGCTTGTTATAAATGCGCGCGTTTCATACAGCATACGCTTGACAGCATACGCCTGACAGAGGTTTCTTGTAAACAATTATGCTGATTTCCCGGATGTGCGGGTAAAAATATAAAGACTTCGTCCAGCCGTTGGTGGCGTTTAGATCGAGCAACATCTCCTATTGTATTTATCTTATCATACTGCAAGAACATCCTTCTAGTAGTGTAGGCAACACCATCTGATAATGATTCCAGCCAGTCGGTCCGATGGATGTCCAAGGAGAAGGATGCAATTTTATAGTATAAAAGTCAAACTTCAAATTGGCATTAAATAGTTAAAAGTTGACAAATAACTGTGAAATAAATGTTAAATTTACCAAGTTTTTAAAATCCAGGCCTCACATAGACAAAACAGATTAAAAGTATTTCATAACTTCAAAATGTAAATGTGGTCTGAAAAGATTGGTATAAAACTAAAGGCTAGAATTTACCCCAATACCCTGCTTCAGATTGATGAGGGTAGTGTATTAAGCAGCTACCTTGCAAACTGTTTCCGGACCAAGTGTACTTTAGATCCCACCCATTCTTCAAGGTAGAGTGGAATAAATGCACCATATAGTAATGAATGGTGTGCTTTATTCGGTCAAACATTGAATGAAGGAGTGGGACCTAAAGTATACCATATCCCTATTTCCTTACAGTGTGAATGAGTTGTTGAAGGCCAAAGAGGAGCTGACCAAGGAGCGTGATGAGCAGCTAGCTGATATTGTCAAACTAAGGGAATCCTTGACAGATGCGGGACAGAAACAAAACAAGGCAGAGAATGATAAAGACGAAGCAGAACAGAAAATTGCCGAGGTATGTGGGCTTACTTTGATTACAAAATGTATGTAACCATATCAAGTTGTACTTCCAGAGCATTATTTTATTTAAAGTTATTTTCTTCTATTGTGAATTAAAAAGCAATTCCATAAGATACCAAATTTAGTTAATGTAACTGTTAAATATAATAATAGTAATAATAATGTACATTTATAATGCGCCGATATCCGTCTCAGAGACTTTCAATAGCGCTGGCCATTATCATTAGGCTGTCCTTAGGAAATCATCAGAACCATTTCGCCTTAAACTAGGCGAGCAGCCAATGACCAAATCGGCGTAAACCTTTCGGCACTTAAATTGTGATATCTCCCCAACAGCTACCCAATGTGCTCGGGTCAATGAAGCAAGTAAGGTGGAGTAATTTGCCCAGGTTTTCAACACGTAGCGGGGCTCAAACTCACAACCTTCAGATTAAGAGACCTGCGCTGTTTCACTAGACCACACGTACGTGCCCTCAAATATAGTTGCAGTAATTTGATAAATGACATTCATGCATTATGTACCAAGGGAGTTGCTCAATTTCTTGTAGTCTAACTATTTGACAGATTCTAGATTGTCATTAATGCAGAAACAATAGAAAGTTGAATATTAAAAAGGTTCAAACTGATCCAGAAAGTAGGTTGACTAACTTTGAACGTCTTCCGTCAAAGTGTTCAAAAATAAACACATTT
The DNA here is from genome assembly GCA_032273385.1 of Ophiopholis aculeata. Taxonomy (NCBI): domain Eukaryota; kingdom Metazoa; phylum Echinodermata; class Ophiuroidea; order Amphilepidida; family Ophiactidae; genus Ophiopholis; species Ophiopholis aculeata. The sequence continues at coordinate 14,282 of JAUMTS010138881.1, read as the reverse complement.
TCTCTCTCAATTTGTTTAAAACTTCACCAATACCAATACATTTTGTAAGCTTCCTTGGAACTTTCTTTGGTAAACATACTATGATTGTATTTTTCACCTTAGTTGACTCAAGATATCCAAGTCCGGAGTAATGAAGCTCAGAGAGAGACTCGTCGTAAGGAGAAGCTTGACCGAGAATTGAAGCATTCCAAAGGCGAGTTGGAGCAGAAGACGGGAGAGATCAAGTCTATGCAATCACAAGCCCAGCGGTACCGTGATGATATCGCCCGCCTGGAGACACAGCTTAAAGAACAAAAGGTAAACAGTGCAGAAAAAGATTGAATTTGTATTTAAATAAAATTAGGTGTTTAGATGATGCTATTGTTTGGCTGTAAATATATCTGAGAGATATTTGATAAAAGTATGTGTATTTATGGCAATTGTATGACGGGAACACTTTAAATATAAAGGTATATCATACTGTATGGTGCAAAAAAAAAATGTGATATCCATTGTATGTTTATTTTAAATCTACAAACTATAACTCTGTATACAATTGGTGTTATTGTTTCTACATACAGATTTTGTATGAGCGTACACTGAAGGACACTGATATCTTGAACACTCGCTTCACCAAATTGCAAGCAGATTTTGAGCAGCAGGTTATGAATTGTGATGGGCTAAACCAGGAGAATCAGACACGGGTGGCAGAACTTAAGGTATGGAGTAGAGGCGTAAGGCAAAACAAAAATGTCCTCCATTGACCAACTTTAATTTTGGAAATCACATAAAGTTTTTTTTTCCTATTAACTTTATACAAAAATACCAACGCTAATTTTGGAAAATCCTGAAATTTTTTCTTTTTTGTGTAATTTGTGCATTTAGAAATGTGAAAAAGGATGTTGTTTTAGCAGTTTGAATTAAACAATTTAGTTCTTTTATATTGTACAAAGATGCATTTTGACATCAAAACCAAATTGTTTTTAATATTTTAAGCACTTAATTTTAAAAGGCAAATGTATACATTATTAAATAGCAGGGTTGACGTTTGAAAAACAAAAGTTGACCGACCCTGCCTGTCACATAGAGGTTGAAAAAAAACCCAACTGGTTTTGTTGCCTAACCAGAGGGCTTCCAACAAACTCGCCCCTCTAAAATGCTCACATAAACATGCTGCCCTGGTTCCCTGTATAAGATTGATGGTGTATGGAGAGAATCCATATTGAAAGCTTTTACTTCGAATTCCGCTGTCAATGAGTCTACCTTGAACTTTTATAAGCAAAGGCAGGAAATGACACTAGACAATTAACGAAGAAAATTGTATCTAATGAACTTCTTTTTGTAAAAAAGAAAGATTTTACTTTAACTTGTAATAAGTTGCAAGGCAACAAGCAGAATTATTGTGTGCTGTATATTTAATAGTATCTTCACATAAGTCATGGCATGAAATACATTTTAGTGATAAGAATTGCTACAGAATTTATAACATTGAAAACAATTTGCTGTCATGCTCTGCATTAGAAGTATGAATTATTGTTAATAAATCCACCTTCTTATAAGTAGGTTCGTCTGTAAACCAACAAAAGTGAAGTGAAATTGACCCGAATCTCTACAACATGTTGTAGAAACCATACTTTGAAATATTCAAGTGTTAATTTCAGTCTAATGTGATTTCTTTTACGCAAAGTTTCTCAAGTGTTTTCAACTTTAAAAAGAATCTTTAAGCTTTATTTGTAAATTTCAGTTTTGGGTCATCAGAGTATATCAAATGTTAGCATCAACATTTGTAAGAAATCGCTGTGCCATATTTATTTACTGATATCCGATATTTACATTTGTTTTAGTCCAAAGAAGAAGAGATTGGTGGTTTGAAGAATGACACAATAAGATTGAGTAAAATGCGTGAGACGATTCAACGCAAGCTACGTTCTGTAGAAGATGCCAAGACGGACACAGAGTCTCAGAAGGAGACGCTCAAGTCCCAGATTATTGCTCTGGAAAGAGGTAAGATCACAACATTTGATAAATCAATGTAGACTAGATTGATATACATGAAAGGTAAAAGAAAGAGGTATATGAACTGAAATATCAATTGGTTCTGTTTATGAGTTGCATTTAAGGCTAGCAAACCAGATCAAACAAAATTAAATGAAATTTTGGTTTTCAAACTGATGGTGCACAAACGATTGAATGTGGATGTATGTGATTGCAGTATAAAGCTGAGTATGTCGGCTCAATTAATGGCACATGGAACATGGCAATCATTTACCCACAGGGATGTATCTAATTTTTGTCTTGCGATCAGCCAGTCGGGTAGATAGAACTGAAAGAGTTGGCAGCACAAAGGTAGAACTACCAGCCCAATCAATGCTTATATGTGACAGCACTCACAACTTTCCCAGCAAGCCGGGCATGTAATTCTGAAATGTTACCAGCTCAAAGCAAAAGTTACCAGCCACGGGCCTGCAGGCGAGCCCTGTTTACCCATATAGGGGACTAAAACCTTGCACCTAAATCATATCTTTTGCACCTAAATCATGTCTTTTTTTAATGTATTATGCCTGGTTATCCTTAATTCATATCATATGTTGAATGCAAGAAAGTGGTTCTCAGTGACATTTTGGGCAAACTAATAAGAATTTAATTTTTATTTTGACAATACATGTAAAAATAAACAATTTAAGGTATAATATAAGTCTAAACACTAAAGTATATAAATACATTTTGATGAAAGCTTTAGTATGTTTGAAAACGATAAATCACAAAAGAAAATTACAATCATACAAAACAGCTCCTCCTTAAAATGCACTACGGCCTTCTAGCATTCAACCAACGATATATTTTGACTTTGTGCTCTAATCAAGCATCTCATCAGGGTTATTGTCATGTCTAATGATTCCAAGGTTCTCAAGAAGTATTCTAAAAGTGAGCTGGATCCATCTGCATTCAAGATAACATAACTAACCCTGTATGTTCACAACACTTTGATATTATTTCCATTGCAGAGATTGAAGCTGATAAGAAGCAGACAGAAATGGACCGCAAGGCCATTGATGACTTGGTCAGGGAAAGAGATATTCTCAACAAGAATCTACTCAAGGTGAGTTAGTGTAACAGTTTGTTGCAACTCAAGAGTCTTAACGCAACATTCAAATGCTGGTGTAGTACCAAGGTCCGGGCGTAATCAAATGTGTGCACAAAGGCGGCAATGCACAACATGTGCATTACGGCTGGGTGCAAGCCATAATTCCAAGCTAGTCCACTGTCAATATGTAATGAAACGGAGAATAGCAGTGAAATTACAGGAATACTCTTTCTTGATACGCTATTACTAATTTGTTCCAACTCATTGTCATAATCAGACCAGATGCTCTCTGCACATGTAATGGATTTGAAGAGCTTATAAAGAATACTATTGAAAAAACACTGTAGATTCTTTTATTAAATAAATAGAAAATTATAAACAATTGTAACATTTTCTGCTATGTTTTCAAACCAAACTTGTCATAAAAAAGAATGATTGTTGCCCATATAAATCTGTCAGTTCAGATCCAGACTGTGATCTGGTGGTTGCCTGATAAAGTAATGAAAATGTTGTCATTTTTTCTTGCAACCTACAGGCGGCCAGTGCAACACAGAAACAGCTAAACCTGGTGAAACTTCATGAGCAATCTAAGAAGAACTTGGAACAAGAGATCCAGAACTACAAGGATGAGGCTCAGAAGCAGCGTAAGATCATCTACCAGCTGGAGAAGGAGAGAGATAGATATATCAATGAAGCTAGTGATCTCACTCAGAAGGTAAATAAATACAAACTTAAGGGACAATACATGTATGATTTCCTCAAGGAAGAATTTTTAGAAGCAAAGGAAAAGGAAAACTCATTAATGGAGGCTTTCTAAGAAAACTGTTCATTAATTATTTGCTTTAATCAATACTTGAGATTAGTTTGTTTGGTCATTAATTGGCTTAGTAAAAAAAAAGTTATATATTTTTACATGCCTTTTGACACTATCTTGAAAAAAATTATACTTTGAGGGAGACCTGGATCTTGGAAAAATATAATTGATTCTTTTTGGTATAATTAAAGAGATTTCTAAAGAAAAGAATGTTATTGAAAAAACTGACTGCTTATTTTAGAGTTTTTCTATTAAATTCTATCAAAACTGAACCTAGTAAATTTTACTTTATTTTTATACTTTCAAGTTTTTTTTAAGTATAGCAGATACAATGTATGCAAAAGCCATTGATTGTCCATGGATTCGGACCAGTAATAATATGCTGTGTTCTATTCAACAGACCATGTGACTCACAATGTGACTGAAATTGTGTTTGAGAGTTTAAAACAATTATTTTTGTGTTAAGTACAAACAAAATGGCTGGAACAAAATATCTAGCGTGTGTTAGACACCATATGAGGAAGAAAGCACAAAATTAGTTTTTCCATATACTAATTGAACTTGTAAATTTGACATAACCCAACGTAAACATTCCAAACGACTTGTTGAACACAGGTGCTGCAACATATGGAGGATGTTAAGGTTCGTGAGATGCAGATCTTTGATTACAAAAAGAAGATTGCGGAGGCGGAGACTAAGCTGAAACAACAACAGAATCTGTATGAAGCCGTACGAAGTGACAGGAATCTTTACAGCAAGAACCTCATTGAATCACAGGTTAGTGGCTAGTTTATTGTTTTGCATTGTGTATTGTTGAAGCTTAAAAGGCCATTGTAGCTTGAGAACACCACTCTACATGGCAAGGAATTTCAAGGTATTTTGTACTACATGTATATGTCCTTCAAATTATGAAAGCAATCTTTAAATAATCTTGTTTACAGACTGTAGGAGTACTCTTAAATGTTCCTAGAGTATCTTTATAGTAACGTTAAGGTTACTCCAACTAACAGTATCCCTAGTGTTGCTCCAGAACTTCCAAGATAACACTGGTAATACAAATCGTATTGCACAATAAGAAGCATAATAATGACATGATTGTTTTATTTTCTTCCCCGGGATAGGATGAGATTACTGAGATGAAGAGGAAACTGAAGATAATGAACCACCAGATTGATCAACTTAAAGAAGAGATTACTGGCAAGGAAGCTGCATTGGTTAAGGAACATCTGGACCATCAAAGGTGAGATACTGTCCCTTGATCTTGGAGTTACACAAGAGAATTGGCCAATTGGAGTCTGACCCCACTGTAAATTGATTTAAGAACCACTTATAGCAGTGGTATGAGGTGCCTCTCAAGTCATAATTTTAGAAATCCCTTTTGTACTGATATCAGTATCATTAAATTGTGAAGTTTGTCCAGTGTTAAAAAGACAAATTGGCAACTCATTCCTCATTGATATAGAGATTCGGTTGGTATATATTTAATACCAATCCCTCCTCTGAAAAAGAAATAGTTTATGTAGCAATAGATTTAGAAAAGGCCCAGTTTTGTACATATTGTCTGCTGTTGGAAACACTGAGTTGCTGTAGATAAGATGCAAAAATCAAATCCTTCGTAATTTTTTTTAATGTTTTCTTATAAACAACCATACCTAAGTGTTTGATTCTAATATGTAAAGTAAAGAGTTTACATCAGGCTGCCTTAGCCTACCAAGCTTTTTAGAAATAGGAATAACAGGTATAATTTCTTTCATCATTTCTAACAGAGTGGAGAAAGAAAAAGAAGCACTGAAAGCAGAACTGCAGCGTATGAAGCAACAAGCTGCAGAAAGCAAGGCTTACATTGAGGCTCAGGAAGCGGAAGAAAGAAAACTCCTTAAGATCATCTCGGAGGCAGATGCTGAAAGGCTTAGGCAGAAGAAGGAACTGGATCAGGTAGGTCTGCACTCCAAGCAAAGGAAAAATGAAGTAACTGACAATACTGAACACAGGAGATATTACCTTTTCACTTTTATTTTGAAAGTTGGAGCAAACCCAAACTAAAACTGTACAGGCAAAAAAGTCATACAACAGATATTAAACTATAAATTGAAAAAAGAAATTGATCTTCTAAGTGCTATTTTATGGATTGTCTTCATGGTAAAAACATTTATATCTGCTCTTAACCAATAATGGAGCCTGGAGGTAATGTGTTTTGCTGTCTACAGAATTATTCCTTAATGGTGTATTTTAGTTTAGTCTAGTTTAGTTTATTAGCTTCATTGCACATAATACATCAAAAAGCAGTGTGTGGTGCAAAAGGGGAAACCCCAAACAGGCATGTAGGCCCACTAGTTGAGGTCCCTTATCTTATACACACACACAAAAATTAAAGGAACTTAGAATTACACTCACACTTACATTTAATACACGGTTAAAATACAATATACACAAATCCAATGCGAAGAGGGAATACAACCACATAGTAATTGCTCTGAGCACAGGCAATAGAAACGAGGCAGAAGTTTTAGCCATCCAATTGCGCATGCTCAGAGCAATTACCCTCTCTTCAATGTGAATGCACCCATTAGGAATAAAGTCTACTAAACTCTTGACCAACCTGATAAATCTACTGTTTAGTTGGTATGTTGCTGGAGCAAGATATGATGAAGCTTGAAGCTCCAAGATGAAATAAGGGGTGTTCTTGTATCCATTATAGTTCATTATTTTATTTGATAGTATAGAAAATAGAGGTTTAAAAATAATAAATTCTACATGTAAAAGTTTGTACTTGGCTTTTGTAACAAACCCAAATTTGCCTTCAAGAAAAGTCAGCTTGAACATAAGGGGAGAGTACAAGGAAATCTTATTCATGAAGTATAGCACACTGAAAATAAAAAAAACCCACAACAAACCACTAAATTCCAGGATTAGATAATTTTAAACAGACAAGCAACTAAGAAGATCATCATATGTGAAGGAGCTGTTGATTAAGTCTGAAGAGTTTTTGTTGCACATTGCTATGTTTATGTATGGACTGCTGCATCACTGTCGATTTGCCTTAGCCTACTATTGAACCAACTAAAGTATCAACAGTTCATTATCAATAATTTGTTCATTATGCTCATAATCATATTTTTTGTCATAATTAGGTGATAAGTGAGCGAGATATCCTCGGTACTCAGCTTGTCCGTCGTAATGATGAGTTGGCATTGCTTTATGAGAAGATCAAAATTCAGCAGTCTACGCTTACCAAAGGAGAGATGCAATATCGGCAGCGTCTGGAGGACATCAGACTGCTCAAGCTGGAGATCAAGAAACTGAGGAGAGAAAAGAATATCTTAAATAAGAGTGTGGCTAATGTAGATGATTTAAGGTAAGTACAAAATGCCCTTTTATATGAACCAGTTTTGAGCTGCATATTATTGCCCATAGGAAAAAACAACAACCTTGCTATGCCATGCATATGAAAAAACTTGGTATGTTGAGGATACATATGTTACACAGAAAGGTTTGACTTACCCCTTGGTGGAGCACATGCAGTGCTTCTAACTTTGAACCTTGAATTAAAGGCAACTGAAGAAAGGAATATTTTTATTTCTTTTTTATTTAAAATTTTGGTCACAAAATTTTGCCATTAAGGTAATTTTAGTGTTACTGAAGTACAATTTTCAAATAATTGCGCTTCTAATGTTATAAATTACGTCATGTACTCAAGCAGACCTTTTCTAAAAAGCAAACCTTCTGCTACAACTTCTACCTTGCTTTAATTACCTCTGTTTTATTTCTTACAAAATAATGAAGCAATGGATACCCTGTACTCCACCAAAGGGTGTTAATTAATGTGATTTCTAGAAACTGAAAAAATAATAATGCCAACATTTTGTTATTTTTTCTCAGCACATTATAGGATTAATAAATAAAGAGGCATAGTATTGTTGCCATAAGTACAATAACCACATTTCTTATTTTCTCACTAACAGACGTGAGGTGTACCATCTTCAACGTGAGTTGCTTCGTGAGCGTACCCGCTGCAAGGCATTGGAGGAGGAACTGGAAAACCCAATGAACATCCATCGTTGGCGCAAACTGGAAGGATCGGATCCGAGTACGTATGAGATGATACAGAAGATCCAGACTTTACAAAGACGCTTGATTCAAAAGACGGAGGAGGTTGTAGAGAAGGAGCTATTGATACAGGTAAGGCATTTTATAGTGCAAGTTAAGTGTTTCTTATAAAAGTTTTTATCTTCTGGCATGCACTACTTCTCCTAACAATGGGTGACTCAGCTCAGAGTTGGCTTCTTCTTCTTCTTGATTGAGTCGGCAGGACTCACTGTGGAACATTAACTCCAACTTATCCTGGAACTTAGGACTGAGTGCTGATAACAGACCCGGGATGATCCCCTACTCTTTTCGACAGAGTCTGTGACTTTTAATGGTCCAGGTATTTCACTTCTGGTGCAAGGGACCAACAGCTTTATGTTACTTCCAAACCACGGTGCGCTACATGTCTACTTCAATCTTCATGGTCTAAAGGAGATATGGGGGCGAGGAATGCTGAAAAATCAGGATACATAATGTTTATAATAATAATAATAACAAGCATTCATATAGCGCTCTACAAAGAACACAGCGCTTTACAATTACATGCTTATACAATAATAATACAACACCAAATATAAACATTTTTGAAGGAAACTCAAGACCAGTGTTTTAAAAAGTTTTTTGCCCTTTGGTGGACTTATACCACCACACCCTAGCTCGTCATTAATTAGTTCCTCCGGATCGTCTTTGTTACAGTGCCTTAGACCGCTCCGCCACCTCACCACTAGGGGAAAATTCTTTGATCACATGTACACATGCCACAGGCAATCAGCACAATGTTTTACTACTTCTGTATTTATGTACATCAAGCAGCACAAATGATTATAAACTGACATATTTTGTAAAATCCACTAAAGTTATACATGAACTTTATAAAAAATGACAAGATTTTACCCCAGGTTCTGTCAGCCTTACAAAAAGGATCTGATTTTACCTCAAACAAACCAGCTGCAAATTTCACTGCAGGCTGATTGATTGTTTTAATGTTCAATTTCTATGTGTTTAAAAGTGTGCTGTGTCCTTATGGTGGAGCTGAGGAACTTTAAAACATGGTAGTTAAAACTAGTGATTTCAAGTTTTTCAACATCATTTGTAACCAATAGGTCCATCAAAGCACATGTTTTTCTTGATGTATCATTTTCTAAACTCTCTTTCATTATGGTTCTAGGATGCCTGTGGGTGATATAAGATAATAAATAGGCTAAGACTTCAAAGTGTTATGTATCAGTTTATTAATTATTTAGCCAGCCAATGCTAGTTTCAAAAATGTTGTTTTAAATTGATTTTATCTCCAAAGACCAAGCACTATATGGTGTGAAACCTAAAAATCAATGCTTGTAATGTGTAATAGATTTTCAAATGAGACAAGGTGGAGAAGGGGAGACTGGAGGGGGTTATATATTGAACCTTTTAATAAAAACCCGCATAATTCTGACAAAATCGTACAGAGACTATCCCAACTACGATTGCACATCATCCTACGCACTATAGAATATATATGGCTTTAATATTATTATCTGTAATTAGGGAAAGACTTACTCGTCGAAGCGACGAGCGTGGAGATAGTCTCTGGCAAATAATTTCCTCTTGCGTGACTTACCTACTTTTTAAATCCATTCTACTTAAATGGATTAATGTTACACTAAGAAGCGCTTGTCTATGTGTTGCAATCATCACTGCTTTTCCCTTAAGCGTACATCAAAAGTAGGAAAATAAAAAGGAAAAGGAAATTGGTTTGGCCTCGTAAACAAGAGTCCTATTGTCAGCAGTAAATTCAATTTCATGCTCTGATAGCATACACAGTGTTGTTCTTGTCGAGTTTAGAGCCCAAATGGGATATGTGTTATAGCCAGTGTTATTCTAGGATGTTAGCTAGAAGTTGTTTTGCCTTTTTGTCTCCTAGACAAGTTTTACAGGAGCTTAAATGTTGTCTTGTTAATATTCTCTCTAAGTAGGTTGAGGCTCAGATTTTTCTCAACTTATTTTGCAATACAATTTTAAAAAAGGAAAGCATTTCAAACAGCATTTGATTTCAAAACAAGAACAGAGGAACAAAGCCTGCATTAATGAAATAGAATGAGAGTGTTTGGATAAGAAGGAAATGGTATTTGTGATGTTTTGTAACCTATGATGAAAGAAAATTGTAAATGAGATCTGTGTTTTGAAGGCAAACATCCTATCCATTTCTACAATTAGGCTTAACCTAGTTTGCTAGGCAGCATTTTGCCAGAGGGCTTTACATCAATTTTGTCAGCTAATAAGCTAGAACTCACAAATGTTTTCAAACAATCAAATGTTCATGTTGTCAAATGTTATTTTGAGAAGATACAGTCTCATACTGTGTGCAATTTGCTAATATTTGCACAGCTCACATGCCAGCACAATCTCAAATGCGTTAGAAATCGTCCAATTACATTTTGTCTCAAAACACATGTTGTACATTAAAATGCTCAAGGGCTATGAATTATCCATCGATTTCTGAGTCAATATGTCTGGAAGAGAGTCCCATTGATGGCTGCCTTTGCACTGGTGACATTTCTTGGCTGGCTATGCATATAGTAATAGTTTTGGGAGGATATCAGTTGTCTGCTCTTGTAACAACAAGCTGATTGAGCTAGGTCAATGCCACTAGGGTACATTTGTGATTAGTTTTCGTTGGAGAGGCTGCTTACAGTTATAACCAGTCAATTGGCTCTTACAAAAACATGTGAGAACCTAGACAAAAGTGTTTTATTAAGCAAGTAGAGATTTTCTTAATGCGCTGTCAATATAGCCGACCTTGTGGACTAAACAGTTCATATCGTATCTCATTCTCTTTGTTTCTGTCTTAAATAAATAATGAGATTTATTGCTTCAGGGAGAGCATTGAAAAACATATAAAATGACAATAGTCATACCGTTCAATACTGAAAATTATATAGGTAGATATGGTAACTGTGGATGCTTTTTATTATAATGAAGTAATATCCTTTGATACTACAATAAGTTACACTCATACAGTTTTCAGTCAAGGATAAGCCACAACCAAAACTCACCAACCCTGGAAAAAAAGGATTAGTTATGTACTCTGTCTTCACTTCTGTAACAGTTTTAAGGATTTTAATTCACTTCATAATACATGAGCCCGTCTGAACAAGTTTAGAGCCATTGGAAAATATAGTGTTGCTGTTTGATTACAGCAGAAAGCTCAGGGCAGAAAGTCTTTTTAATCATTTTCCATCAAAAATCAATATATAAATATGCAATAAATTGAAATGATGAAAATTCAAATCTCAGTCTTGAGTTTTTGAATCATTGCTGGTGTTTGGTCATTCATTAATGGATCTTATTCTGGAAAAGGAGTCCTACTTTTTCGAAGCAATTTCATTCTGAGAATTGAGATCTCCCAATTGAAGTGAGCCCAACTACAAGCGTCTTGGCGCTGGTATGCTGGCACTTTCATATCGATCTATTGGTTAAATGCAGCGCCTTTTGTTGATGTCAATAATGTAACACAGAGAAGCTAGTCAGCTACACTAGAAGTGCTTGCTAGTATGGACTCAGCATAATGCGTGCAAATCTCAATACATTTTGAGGGACTGCAAAAGACTTGTCTATTTCACTGGCATATTTATATTACCCCTTGTGCTGTGAGTGAGTCTATAAAGAGGTGTGGGGTGTATCTCTAAATAAAATTCCATAATTTGTTTGAAATTTAGTGATTTGAGACTTTCATGTACATGTAATATTAGAACAACTCGCAAGTCACTTATTTTCCGTTTACAACACAACAATGATATACATTTGCTCTCTTATCTTCTTACTGAACATGGATACTCAGTGGACACTTCACCTTAAACTTAATACAGATCACATAGCAGTATACAGCTACATGTACCAAAAACTTGAAAACAAGTTATTGATTCAGACGGATAGATCACATGTAAAATTTATGTAAACCTAAAGCTTGCCTCACGTCACGTCACAAGACATCTAATATGACATTAGCGTGACATTCAATATGATTGTAAAATATGACAGTAGCTGCAGGCCATACATTCATCACTTCAAAATCCAATGAACACATGATGAACAAGAACTCAAGGTTCACTAAATGATTTTAAACACTCAAGTTGTGTGAACATTGAATACTCTATCTTAAAACTCTTTAGTCTTTTTTAATGCTTTCTGAAATGTATTAACATTTTCAGGGTTTACCTCTATGTTCTTCAATCTTCTTGTAAATCTATAGTCAAGGTTAGCTGTGTCCATAATTGTATGTCAACTTGCTGCAGGGAACTGTGATTATCAATTTTAAGTCTTAAATGTACCTGTCATCAACAGCTACTTCCTGTAACTGGGATGGCCACCTTTTATACTACCTTGATTGATGATAGGTGACAGTACTTGGTAAAAAGTAGCGGATAGAATGATGTTCTATGTCATAAATGTAGACATTAACATTAGTCCTGTGTGATGCACCTTAATGCTTTATTCTGTTAAAAATCGGAACAAATTATTCACAGATCTAGGAATGATGTGTTCTGATAAGTTAATACAATAAAATTAAGACTTTGAAAAATTACAATAATGAGACCACAATTCCCAAATTAAAATTGAGTAATCTTCGCAGCGCATGTTTGATGCATTTCTTACATTAAGTTCATCTACCCGAGTTTCCAAGAGGCTGTAGTTGTTGATTATTCAGCATTGACTTGCGGACAATACTAAGATGTGAGATCAATCATGCAGAAATTGTGACAATGACTGGAGGGAGGGATCTTGCTAGTAGCGTTTTATGAGTTTGTTAACACTGTCATGTGACTTGATACAAACAAAGAGAACATTGACCAGCGTTTGACATACAATAAATGACCAGACAGTACGCTTTATAAACTTGTTATTTCATTTTAATGTTAAATAATTGTTACAGTTGGAATTGCTTTCTTCACATACATTTCATTTGACATTTGAAAGCTGCAGTATATACCATGTTTGTGAGTTTTGAAGATGAGAGGGAAGTGTATTAAATTAAATGACCAAAGATTAGTTTGCACAGTGTCTGCCTTATCTTTACTTCTTCTGTGGTATCTTGGAAGAACAAAAAATCCCAGGCAAATTAATAGTCAGTAAAACATGGAATTTCCTAATTCAGTATGCTGTTCTATGCATGAAAAGTTGGTCCTAGTATTTCTACTACCCTTTTATTATTTTGGGGACAGATATGTGACCTTTAGTTTGAAATTGATCAAATTGTTCATAAAATGTTACCTACATATAGAGATACATGATGTAGTATGACATTTATTTGAATAATGCACTAAAGATCAAATGAGACTCCAAAAACTGCACGCGATGCAAAATATATGAGTGCTGATAAAAAGTGATGTGAAATCAAATTAAATTCAGCCAAGAATGAAAAAGAAAGAGTAATTTGAGGTCACTTTTGAACTGCTTTGTCATCAAATTTAATCAAGGGCAATAACGGTTGAAACAGGAATAATGCCTAAGGATGATTCAGCCTATACTTTACACTTCAGGTAACAGAAACAAATTTCACCATCCACTTCACTATATCTCAGGCAATAGGAGATGTTGCTCAATCTAAACGCCACCAACGTCTGGACGAAATCTTTAATTTTTTACCCGCACATCTGGGAATTTAGTAAAGTTGTTTACAAGAAAACGCTGTCTTGCAATTATAAGCACGCGAAACTTGAGGCAATCTCGCGCGCTCAGCATGCGCTAAATGCCTGCGTTTCATACAGCATACGCTTGACAACATACGCCTGGCAGTGTTTCTTGTAAACAATTGTGCTGATTTCCCGGATATGGGGGTAAAAAAATAAAGATTTTGTCCAGTCGTTGGTGGCGTTTAGATCGAGCAACATCTCCTATTGCCTATGGTTTCACAAATAATCTTCACAACTTTTTCAATGTAAAAACCTCAGGCAAAATAGTTGGAACATTTTATTTTCTTTTTCCAAATTTCTTGAAAGTTGTTTATCAAAATCGCCAGGATTATAATTCAAAAGGGATTTTCTTACATAATCCAAAAATCCAAAGTTATAGAACTTTCTTTGATTGGTTTTATTTTCAGATTGAATTGTTACACCTTCATTCTAATAAACCCTGGGATGTAACAAAATAATTTGCAGTCTCGCATTTCATTCAAAAATGTCACCAAGAGTGGACCAAGATCACATGCTAGGTGATCATGGTTTTAAAAATGGGGCTGACAGTTTTCCAAGATGGAATATGCTTGACTGTTTATTGCATTTGCTGTTATTAACTGTATAACTTGTTTATTACTACAAAATTGTTTTTGTAAAAATACAC
>JAUMTS010137770.1:0-15868 GCA_032273385.1 Ophiopholis aculeata | reverse complement strand
ACTAACCATTCCGGATTCGAACCTGGGGCCTTCAAGTTACTAATTAATTTGACACTGATAACTGAGCTTAGGTCAGATAGGAAATAATGGGATATTTTAGGTCTTCAGTCTTAACCCTGTTCCTCTAAAGCGTTGTCATTTTAATGAAAGGAAATTATTTAATATGTTGCTGATGTTCCAGCCGGTTCACCACCATTTGAAATTATAATGTGCCTGTTTATTTGAATACACTTACAACTGATGAATTAGTGTTGAGTTATTAAACCAATACTCTTGTGATATGTTAGTCTAAACTAAAGCAAATCCTTTGATTGTTAGCCTTTAACTAACCAAATAACACCATTTATATGATTTAGGTATTGCTCACACATTGGGATTCCCTCCTGACCAGGGAGCACAGTTCTCAAGGGATGTGTGAGTAATGCTGTTTGGGGACTTTGAATTGTGAGGATTGTGCAAATAAAAGATTCCATTTCTTTTCTGTGTGTAGAGATATTCACATGTTATGTAGCCCTTGGCCTGCTTTCTGTAAATCTTATCAAGTTTGGTTCGGTAAGTTATTAAGACAATTTGTAACAATTTATTTAAGTAAAGTTTCATTTATTTAAATCTTGATTTTTGTTCGTAGGAGCCTTTTAATATTAATTTGCTTTGGGTTCTAGTTCCCCTTTGCTCTTCTCGTACTTGAACTTAATAGAAGCAATGTGAGGAAAATCATATAATATAGATATATTGTTTGTTGCCATGTTACGATACTGAATGTCAAATCAAACTCAATCAACTGTTGGGCATTGTATGTTGAAATTCAATAATAAAGTCAAACCATTTCTAAATTGTTGATAACATCACATGGGATTCTATGTCAACTTTAATACCCGCAGCACACATTTTCCTCAATTGTCTCTTTAGAGAAAAAAAAGAACAACATGAAGGGAAAAAGTCCCGACAGCAGAGCATTTTATGCAACAGTTAACAATCCCAAATGTGCTTTTCCAGATGAATGCATTACCATCACAACAACTATCCTACGGAACTGCAAGGGGCATACGGCACGTAAAACCTATTTCACTTACACTTAAGTTCCAATTCAATTCCTAGTTTGAGGCTATCAAAGGTCTGGTAAAGCAGACTCAAAGTATATTCCATATTTTAAGAACATGGCAAAACAAGACTATTATGAATCATCACATTTCTATTGATGTGTGAGGATTGTACGATACATTTCCGGGCTTGTGAGAGGTGTTGTAGGTGTGGAAGTGTCTGAGCTAACCTAACCGAGTGGTTTGTTATGTTGTCTTAGCATTATCTGGAGCAAGAATGATTCCTAATTATTACATAGACATTATGTAAGTAGGAAAGACATCTCTTGGGAAATGTTGTCGTTAGAGGAAGTCAAGAAGAAAAGGTAGATAAAACAGAATTGCAAGTTGACTGGGTATCAGTGATTTTAAAATCCATATGTTAAGTTTATGAAGGAGTTGACGTTACATTTTAACAACAGAAAATGAAAATGAAAAACATTATATTTTTTAATTTCGGTATCTAGTTTACATGATCGGTGAAGACATTATTTAGTTTTAAAAATATGGGACTTGCTTTAATGTTTAAAGGCCGAATAGCATGGCTGTTGAATTCCTTAGGCTTCCAAGGCAAGGTTTAATTAATATTTAGTACTGCATCAGATACAGCCGGCTGGACATTGAACCATCATCCAGCTCTCAAATTGATAAAAGAAGGATTGAATTTACAGGGGAGATGATATTATGTTTCTTTATGAGCCTCCCACTTTGGTGTCAAATTCTGCAGGTCATCTCAATTAAGAAAATAGCTGCGGCTTTTATTATGTGGCAGATTTACAATATTCCCATAACATTCTCACAAAACAGTAATTGTGTATAATTTTATCAATTAATATTTTAAATTCCTTTCTTTGTATTAAGCAAATTAGTGAAACAAATTCAGAATTAGCATTCATTTATTTTAATTAGTACATATGCCAGTTTGTACAATATTGGCCTACTATGTTTTGTAGGTTTATAATTGATATAACAGAGATCTTTCCTATGGTATTTTATCAAATTCTGTTCTTTGTATTTAGTAAATTAGTGAAACAAATTCAGAATTAGTGTTCATTTATTGTAATTAGTACATATGCCATTTTGCATGATATTGGCCTACTATGTTTTGCACATCATAATTGATGTGACAGAGGTCTATTCTTTGGCATGTTGTCAGCCACACGCCCCTCGTTAACAGATGTGACAGGTTCTTGGCCAAGTTGAATGAGTGAGTTACTTATGTCTTTAGTTGACTAGTTGAAGAGATATTTCTGTGATAATTGGGCCCTTGTAAATATATCATACAAGTTCTGTCAGATTTATGGGGTAATACCCTTGATGTCATACACAAAGTTGACAAGTATTAACTCAGATCGAGAGAGGGGCGTATTTCCCACCTCGAATTGTTTGAATTTGTCAAGTTTAGTAACGTGCCTGGAGTGCTCTGGTTAGTTGGTATGCATAGTAGATGGGCTGCCGGACTAAAGGCATTTCTTCACTTTGCTTGATTTAGGGCAGTCAATTGGCCAGTCACTTCAAAGTACTCAATCCCCAAAGCCCAACTGCCCTAATAACCATTTCAGCAGTCGGAGATCATCAGCGAGGGAACAAGTTTGCAAGTCAACTTTGTTTGTCTTCTGTCTTGTTTTACCAATTTGTCAACTTTTGGATCTGTTTTGTACCATCTTGTTTTCTGACAATATCCATGCGGCTATACAGTAAGGAATATTGAATGGAATCACAGAACTGACGAGGATCGGTAATAGCGCCAGGAAATCAGGTAATTAATTTCATTGTAGCTTTGCTACCCTAGAGGTGACGGATATTTGAATAAGTTGAGGAGGCTCAAACACAGCTATCATGCCATTATATTACACTCTGTATCAGCGAGTGAAAGTTAATTGAGAGTGGCATTTGACGTTAGCAAACATCCTATGGTCTATGTGTACATTGAGGGCTGGTACATGATGCACTATTGCACATTTTGAAGCCGTCAAGTCAACTCAAAATAGCTCTGATGGGTGATTACTACGTATAGGAATGGGGAAGGTAAATGAAGCAAGCATTGATGGACATGTGGCTGGTCTAATATGTGTTTGAAGAGCGTAAGTATCCATGGATTCCAGCACTAAAACATGGCACTAATAGTCACAGCATCGGTGTTTGATCAATTTGTTAGACCAATTTGAGTCAATTGTGTCGCAGCAGTTATGGCAAATTAAAAGCTTTTCAAGTCTTGTCAATAGCATTGTGAATTGGACATTACAAAAGCTTTAACTTACGTATCTTTCTCATGTAATCGATATGTTTTTAACTTCAAGATGATTTGTTTAACTAAGTAAGCTCTGTTTAGCTAAAAAAATGTTGAGTCATTAAAATGTGATTGAAAGGATATTTCAAACATTTGACTTCATTATACGTCAGTCAATAAAATGTTTACATTGATTTGTTTCCATATAAAAGATCAATTCTAAAACTATTATTGCTAATTGCTGTTAGTAGGCACTGAAGCTAATTAAACCAGTGAAAAATCAGAAATAAAATACTTTTTGTAAATGAAATCCTTTTGAGCAGAAATGAAAATATTATGCAAACATTTTAAAAAGCTTTTACAAAGTTCACCCAGTGTGGTCCCTGGTCAGTTTGTTATACAAGCGCTGTTATCTACTGAAGATAGCACTTCACAATTTAGTATTAAGCTATTTTAAAAGATGTGTAAACACTCTTACATAAACTAATACAATATTTTTTTATTCATATCCATCTAAACAAATTCTTGAATATAAAATATTTGAAACATGATTATTTTATTCACTGGAAGTTTATATTTTAAACTTAGTTGAAAGCCTTTATATGGTGAAGTGAAATAAGTAGAAATGTTGAATTTCCCCCTTTGGGTAGTACAAATTGTACATTAATTTATTATTAATCTCTAATTTGCAATTTTAAGTTTCATTTCACAGTGGAGTAGTATATGGATGTATGTAACATAATCATTGTAAGAAAAAAATGTCACATCATTTTATTTGAATTGATGTATTCCCAGTTGATGTTCAGTATTTTGCTTACTTCATATCGTGATGGTTCAGATTTCACATTGCTATTTGATAGTGTGTAATTTGAGTTGTGTTGTGCTAGTTATACCTTTACCATACCCCAAAGCTTGTGAAACATGATTTTAATCAAACCATATGATATTTTAAACATTTTACTAAACAACAATTGGAACTAGATAACCATTGCTCTCAATCTTGTATACCTTAACTAGGACCTCTTTATACATTAAGGTACAGTTAGTCACAGTGTTAAAATCTTCTAGTAGATGTGGAACATATCACCTTAGATGCGTCGTCGACAGATAGATGGGCATCCATCTATCCACACGGAACTGTTGCCAGCAGCTGTAATTAGCATATGGCAGAGTATGGTTACACATTTTGTTGACATATATAGACCTGTCACATTGGAGTTTTGTTTCATTTGTGTATTGCAAAAATAGTCAATTTCTATTCATGAATTTCAAGTTGATTGCTGAAGTCAATTTGTTTTAATCTAGCAAGATTTAATGCAAAGTACACTTGTAAATTTTGATTTTTTATTACGTTTTTGTCATTAATCATCGTTGTCATTTAGAAAATGATCCTTATTCCCTTAGGATGTGATATGGAGCTTTCATGATTATTTTCACATTTTGTGATGGAATTTCACCTTTTTGATATTGACTCCCGTAGGAAGCAAAAATTAAATACTTGATATTTACTTTCAAATCCATCTCTGATCTGCCTGAATCCCCACCAGATTCTTGTTCAAATTTACCATTTGAAATTCTATATGATTGACTCTTATTTGGATATCAGGTGCATGTATTGGGTTAAGTTCTGGAAGAATTCTGTTCAATTCTAAAAAAATAGTCAAGTGGTACTTAAATGTTGCACATGCACCATTTTGTCCACAAAAATGAGTAGGATTAGAATGCTAAAGAAATTGTTGAACATTTTTGATGAACTTGGCCACGGCAATGTTAATATATAATAACTTCTATTGGCTGCACGCAGTAAGCCTCGCACTCGGTGACCTAGAAAAGCATCTCAATTTGAAGTTTGATCGTGATGAAATAGCAATATTTGTCAAAATTACTCCCAGAGGGATCTTGAACATGTTGTTTATGACTATCATCATGATCATTGTACTTGTCACATTCATCATACGCGATGTTGCTTCCTTGTTCATAGCCTTAGTTTTATCACCCTCTTTTCAACCATATTTTCATCTCTAAACTTTGTTTGACATCATCATTAATGCACTTCTCCTCACATTATACTCTCATTTATATCAAAATTAATTGACAAGTCGAGAGTACGTTCCCTTCCCTCTGAGGGCTGACATTAAAACAAAAATTTGAGAAAAAAATCATTATGATGTTCATGAGAGATGCTGTATCTTAAAGACAAATATTGCATACGTGCGAGAATGGCAAATATAACAACGTCATGACGATAGCATAATTAGTTGGTCAATAAAAGTTATAGTTGTATGTGTGGTTGCTGCTGCAGGAAGTTAATGATAGGACATACCATTTTTAGTGACTAAATGTCACAAATTTTAAGGCTTTGTTATTTTTGTTTTGTGTTTGTCTTCAATAGTATGAAATAGTCAATTCTTGATAGGAAGGGCCAGGATTCTGTTTTTGTGGGGTCAGTATCATGGATTTCAGACATGTCGGTTCCTTTTCTTAGGCTCTGCACAATTGCATCCAAAAGTTATGTGAATTGTTTTCAAATGTTCAAATAAGTAACTTGATAGAAGTGAAACAAAACATGCAAAGGGCAGCAATTGTCACAAACAACATTTTGAAAGTCACACAACAAATTATGTTGAAACAAGCTGAGTCTCATGAAATGTATTTCACATCAGTCAGTCAGGGCAGGGCTAGGGACGGATATTTTGATTTGCACAAATTGTGATAACAGACTGCTCTTGACACTCCGAGATTCTATCACACGGTATCTGTCTGCTGTGTAATCGCCATACTCTCTATAAAGTTGGGAAAGTAAACTATCTTGAGACTGTTTGGATCCTATTCTTGTAATTTGCTGCCATTGATGAGATGAGATAAGGAGAAATGGAAAGATAATACAAATTGGACATTTATAGAGGATTGTTAACCTTGATGCCAGGTTTGTATTATCATTGAGTATTTGTTAACCAGGACATGGTAAACTGTCTGGAGACAATTTGGGTCCAATGCTTGTAATTTGTGCTACAAATGAGCAGTGTGATGATGGAGGAATAGACAACAAATGTTTGTCTTATTGTACAGATTTGTGCAAGTTAACCATTTTATGTTGCCAGTCATTTGGAATAAACTTGTTTGTAACTTCTTAATTGTTGATATATCTTTAGTGATCTACCTATTTTTTTGATGTATTGTATAGGTTTGTGCAAAACTATAATTCGCAAGTTGTGATTATTTATAAAGCCTGTTTATATGTGTGTGTCTTCTTAATTATTGACATATCTTAAGTGCACTTCTTTTTATTTTTAGATGTGTAGGTACTTAGTGCAAAATTATAATTCTCAAGTTGTGATTATTACAAAAGCTTGTTTGTTATTTCCATCTATTTGCTGTTTTCAAAAAACTCTCAGAATTTAAAGTAATTTCAGGGCTCTAAGCATTTGAATGTTATGTAAAAGCAACACTTCAAATAGGAAACATATTTTGGCAAATTGCTGAACAGTTTTCATGCCCTGAATTTTTTACTTTCATTTACAGTAATACTTGCCATTATTTTTGGCATCAACAAGCACTGTTGCTCTTAATTTCTCCAGAGCGTGGTATAAGTGCTTATATACTATTGACAATGCAGTATAGAAGTGTCTTCTTACTTACAGCGTAGTTAAGATATAAGAGAAAACGAAACCTGCACTTAGAGAACTTAGTGTGAATACAAAATAGATTACTGATGAAGAATACTTCATGGAGCATTATTTCTGCACACAGATATTTCATTATTTTCTAAGTTTGGGCAATTTTATTATTATTTGTTAATATTTGAATCTATTTTAAAAGTGTCTTGTAAGTATATTTTATAATGCTGTTGATTCTTGTTCTAGCAATATTTTCGGTTTTAGCTTAACATTTGACAAATTTGTGAAAATAAAAATCCTGTGAAAATTACGTCTGATATTCTATAGTTAAATGTGACTTGCTAGGAGCAATGATTTCAACTGAGTAAGGCAGCAAAAGATGTGTAATGCGTGGACACTACACTTTCCTTGGAGTGTCCTTAACTTACAGAGTGGCGTAACCAAATTGCCATGGTAACCCTTTCCGTTCCATAAAAGATAAATAATGCAAAAGTGAATTTTAACCAGAGATTTTATTTTTGAAAAACAAATTGTGTTTATGTAAACTAAATACAAGTTTAGGTAAGTGCAGGATGTAAATTGGTAGGTGAAGTAGGCATTTTTGTTGTAAACAGGGCTAAAAAGGGTAATGCATTTGTACTGAAATGGCACAAACGTGGGAAGCAGATTTCAGCAGTAAGTGGTTTAACCGCATTCCGATGGAGAGATCTACTCGCATTAGCAGTTGTACATTTTTTATCCATCCTATGACAAAATGACTTGCCGGTGCATCTTCACTAGAGGCTTGCGGCTTTTGAATGGATCACAAGGATGGGCAGCACTGATCACTAAGTCCACTCTATGGAGTCGCCAAGCAGTTGTACATTTTGTTCCCATCTTAAAACAAAATGACTTGCCAGTTTAGCTCCTAGACCCTCCTGATACTTGTGGCTTGCGGGTAATCGCAGGGATGGGTAACATCATTAAGTCCTGGACCCAAGAGTCGCCAAGATTATATCGTCAACATTGACAATACCATAAACCATAGACTAATGTTGTACCTTTTTTCTCCATCGTAAAACAAAACGATTTGTAGATCTCTCTGATGCTTTTGGCTTATGGGTAATCACAGGGATGTGCAGCACTGATCATTGAGTCCACTCTTAAGAGTCGCCAAGATTATATTGTCAACATTGACAATACCATAAAACACAGACTTTAGGGTCTGCATAAAACCATTGACTAACATCTGTGATCAAATCATTGATAACAAGATATCTATATGCATTAATTCATCTTATAACTACTTAGTGATTGCTTATCAATTAAATCAACAACATTTTATTGTTAATTATTTTATTTGAGTCAATACTGTACAATCGTCCAAATTTGAATTACAGAAAAGAGCTGCAAGCTAAAGGAGATATTCCCAATTCAATTCATTCAATTGTATTGATATCTAGGACCAATGTTAGTTCATTCTTTATTTACTTTGATCCAAATAAAATAGTTGGCGCAGACACACATAAAACACAGCAACTATCAGGAGAGTCGCTGCTTCTTCGTCTTAGAGATATTGTATCGGTCAGATCAATAATTCACTTCATGTCTCTTTACGCTCGCTCTCTCTTCGCCTTCTTTGTCACATGCTGAACGAGGTAGTGAACAAGAGGTTTTGGCAGTAACTAATCCTCAAATTAACCAATCAATCAGAGTTGACCAGTCTTCTTGAACACCTGAAATGTCAGTGATAAAAGGTGACGCACTAATGGCTGACATGGAGGGTTTTGTGCCTTATATGGTTAGAAAAAACAAAACAGATGTCTTTTTGGTCCGGAAAAAGAGAATTTACTGGGTACTTTTAAACAGAGATGCAATGTCTGGGCACCATTGAAAGGTAGCTTAAAGTTAGGTTTGTTGTTCGAGATATATTAACTGGCATAGAATATATCAGAAAATTTAAAAATAAATATCAAATGTTTCCCTCTTGCTTCAAACTAAAAACACAAACACAATTGGTCCAAAAGTATGTGCTAAATTCATGGATTGTCCTCGTCCACATTGTTCATTATTGACAATACTTGAAAAAAATTTCATGCATCTTTTCTCTCTATATAAGTAATTGCAAACACAATTTGGTTAAAAAGCTGAACTCCAAAGTGGAAATATGATGCTGGCTCTCAGACATGTCCTGAAAGATAATGAGGGCATTTCATAAACATGAGGCAAGAATGTGTAACATTTCTGCATATTATTTTTGTTACTCTTGCTCTAAATTGAAAGTACAATTGGTTAGATGGGTACGATGGGGTACGGTAATTAATATGCAAGCCATCATCCATTTTAACTATTTACTTGCTGCATTACATGATAAATATTTGAAGTTTTTTGTCAAGGTCAAGTTCTCTCACTGTTTCCTGATAATAACATTCTTCTGTACCTTTTGTTCTTATAATATAATTGGCAAGAAAACCAATTTGTAAAAAGGTTAAAAAACCTTTGATTTGGCATGAAACATTTCGTACAACGAGAAGTAAGTGTGAATTAGTGTAAGTAAAGGTTGTCCGTCGTGCTTGGTTTGTGTTAAGTGCCACCTGATGAAGGGGAATTCCCCTGTAAAAGCAGGTCGATATAAAGAACTTGATTTGTTCACACATTAATCTAGCTTTACTGGTATATGTTAATTCACTTGTGATGTGGTAATATAGCTCATATATAATATAACTCATTAAGAGCAGTACTGTTCAATCTATTGTAAACCAATCACAAATCAGCACATAATTCCTATCTTTTTCTTGTGATCAAAATCATACTTTTAAGTTAAATTAGACATCTTTAAAGAGGGTAGCCTCATCAGTGAGCTAGCACTGCTTTCCATGAAGGTGCTCTGAAATAATAGCCAGAAACAGAATTATTTAAGAAGTCCCGTTTTAGATTGGAGAACCTCTCCATCCAACATTTCATCCTCTCAATTTATTTTAAAATAATAAAAATTGGAAGTCAGCAATTGACTCTTCTCTTTAATTATCATGAACATGTCTCTTTAATTATCATTAACACTGCAGAAGCCCTGGCGGAAGTACCATCACTGTCCTCAGATTAAAGGATATTTAGATGTTCTGATGATCTTCCCTTGTACCACCCTACATTGTACCCATCCAGCCCCAGCTCTGACTATACTTATAATTTAACTGAGAAAATGTAAAACAGTAAAACACTATTATTACTCTCATGTCTAGTACTAGCTATCAAATCACAGATATTATCATTATTTGCTCACCACTTTATTTGACAGATATCATCTCACAAAATTCAGATAGCAATCTCCTGTTACTTCAGCACTTACGTAAGCATAAGCATAGCAAAGGTTAAATCCAACTCTTGTAGAAACACAGGGGCAATCCTTGCATAGGAATGCTAAGATTCTGCCTCTAGGGTGGTGACTATAAGCCACTGTGAAGGCATTGCAGCTTTAATGGGTATTCATCTTAACACTACACAAATGCACGGACACTCTATTCAATTCATTACTCATAATCCAAATTTCTTCCAGGCATCCTGCTTACACTTGCTCAAGAAATGTGCATTTCTGATTGTGTTCAGTGTTTTTTCCGGAAAATTTATCAAATTTGCCGATCTAGATTTATATGAAGTAGGCTAGGTGAAGATGATATGTGTGTTTTGTGAGTGAATAAGCCGTTAGCTAGTGAGGGCATTTGTTCAGATTTGAAGGGAATATAGACCTTTTTATAAGATCCCTTTGAGTTATACTAGAATAACTCAAGTCATTAATATTGATTAGTATGCGAATATGTAAAGCTCGTAGAATTATGAAGTGTTAAGTTGTGTGCATTCAGCGGGAATGTCGAGAGAAACGGGAGGAGGGAATTGATAATTACACATGAGGAATTTATAACAAGTAGATGATGTGAAATCTGGATCATGATGCATGATGAAACTAGGTGCTTTTTATTTGCTCTTCCGCCGGTTTCCCCATCTAACGCTATTTTAATTTTAATTTGGAGTCCCATTGATGCCCAAATTGTGTTAGTTTAGATGAGCTCTGCTTTTAAGAGGACAGACAAATTGTTTCTGTACGCTGTCTGCAAATCCTGAATTGACATAGAGTCTCCATTATCTGTCTTCCCATGAGGCCTCATTGCTCATGCCTCAATGCATCATGGGAGGAGGAACCAAACCTACCCAATTCATAATTATTGGCTTTTCAAAATGAAAAACAAGAGATATCCATGGAGACCTAACCATTATTTGAATACCTATCAATATATGTGTTAATTTTATCGCAAAAGCACCTGGTATTTATTTTTCATCAGGCCCTCTGCGGATTTAAATTAGCCGTAACTTCACTGTTTTTAAGTGGTTTCAAATCCCGCACGATGTTTGTACATCAATTATCTGTACCTATGTGGAGTAATGTTGGTTGAATTGTCGTAGAAGCTCTCACAGTGCTGAAAATGTCTTTTCAACTACGTATGTTATAAGATTTTGGAATATGAGTAGTTATACAATATTTGAAATACCGAGGTACTTGTAAAAATATGATCATGTTTTGTTCTTGTTTTATTTTCAAATGAGATGATTTACATCCAGTAACTTGATGCCAAGTGTATTGATCAATAGAAAACAGTGCAAATAATGCGGTGTAAATGTCATAATAAGTTGAACATATAAATGAGCATAATGCATATATTGTGGTTAAATATCAACATTAATTTGATATAACATGGAATTTATTTTGATCATGCAGCATTGCTCTTTAAACATTATAAAGCAAGAGAATTCACTAAAATTGTTTTCTGATAATTGTGTAAAAAAAAGACCTGACCTTGAATTATTTTCAAAAGCCGTAATATAATTTAAAAATATGAAATATAACTCAAATGGGAAGGAAGAGCTTGAAGCTTTGGAAGGAAGAGTAAATGAAATCAATATTTTGACACAATTTAGAATTTCATTATATAACAAATATGTAATGCAAGTCTAATTTACATCCCTTAAAGCCGCTGCAATATGTGGAAAGACATATATCATGTATATTGAAACTTGAGTAATGTACTGTTTGTGCTACATTTTTCATAAGTCAAGAAATTTCACCGATATTGTGATCGTGACAATATACTACTAGGAAATAGTTGTATAATGTATCGTAATGGAATGGGAAATTCTTAAAACCAGGGGCGAAAATGCTCTGCATATTTTTGAAATCTCAAGATTCTTCCTCAAATTGATATTCCAGGTGCTTGCAGCAATCGACTGCCACACCTGAAATTGTTACCTAGAATTCCGGTAATAGCTTTCCAGCATCAGAGGAGAGAAGAGGGGAATCGCTAATGACCTGGTCCAAAGGGGCCTACAAGGTCTTCAAGATAGGATATAGTTATGCTGGTACCATGTGTTTATAATGGCTCCACAGGGACCCCAACCAGGTATTTCTATAGAGCTGGTACCATGTGTTCATAATAGCTCCATTGGGACACCAACCAGGTGTTTCTAGAAAAATGTATGTGCAAAATATTTCCAAATTAGATTTTGTTAAAGAGTGAATCATGTTACCGGAGTTAGTAAATAAAATAGTGGCCATATGGTAAAAGCGGTCATTGTTCGTCAAAATTAGATATGTTTATCTGAAATTAGATAATTTTGTCTGGTGTAAGTTTGGAAGGTAGAGGTGAATGCTATCTGGGATTGATGAATATTGTAATTGTGTTAGACATATTTAGACAATTTAAGCATCGGAGATCAGGGATAATTGTTTCATGTATTGCCATTTGATCCCATACTATCTACTGAAGATAACAGTTATATAATTATAGAAGTTATATAATAGGTGTTGTGACTTGGGGGTATAAGTCTTTTTGATATTCTTGCATTGCACTAATTTCTCTGAAGTTAATCCATATGCTATTTGTAGATAACAAGTATTTTAACAGCGGCCAGTTTGCTGTATAATGTGGTTTTTATGTATGCTATCTACTGGAGATTTAACATCTCATCCACCAGCTCATATGGCTTTATGTAAAATATAATATATCATACATAATATTAGAACTGTTTATTGCTATCTACTGAAGATAGTTCAGATATTGTGTTATTGCTATCTACTGAAGATAGTTAAGATATTGTGTTATTGCTATCTACTGAAGATAGTTTAGATAGTGTGTGTGGCAATTCACTTTAGCCTGTCATCAGAATATGTACATTACAGTTCAAATAAACAACCCAATTTACACATTTATATAGAAAGAATTAAACCTAGTATTTATTTTAGGTACTCATACCAAAATATATCATGCCAAATTTGTGTTCATACCAAGGTCAATGAACTTTTTATTCAACTATTAAATTCATGAGAACCATATGATTTGCTATAAAATCTAAACATCTTGTCATATAAAATGTAATTGTACAATTTTATTTGTTGATATGTTCCTTGTGATCCTAGTCAGAATATATCTGTAACCACTTAGGCAGGTGTTGAGGTAAGTACCTCTTCAAATGACGGGTCATGTTCTATTTACTACCAAGACGATCGATGGCGGGCAGGAATCCATCATACATGCAAGGCTAGTTAGTATTCATCATAACGGTCCCAATGTAATCATGCCAACCATGTTGTTCCTGTCCCCTAGACTAGCTAGACTGTATTGGAAAAATGTTATATATGGACCAATATTTCAATATGATTTTGGTCATCAGTCATTTCTTGGACAAGCTGCAGCCAGGTCTAGCCAGGCTTTACTTGTTTCTCTCTGAACATAGAGCTAGGGTCATTGAACCAGTGTTGTAATGTGTGTAGATGGGATAAGGCGATATTCGCTTTGGGCTATGCCCGATACAATTGATTACTTTGATGAAGTGTTGAGTCTTGGATAGGGGGAATTACGAAAATGAAATAATGTAAAACCCAAGACACTTATTACATTTATACATGTAGAGACTCGGTGCCAGGTATAGATAGATATGATTATGCTGAGATGATGTAGTATCCTGCATAGGTAGCAGTGGTGTATTAGATACTAATGACCTTGTATAATGAACCGTGAAATCATATTCACATAATTTCATCAAATATCCCCACGCTGCTCGTATTCATTAATATAGTCAATTTAGAGGGTGTGGGAGTGATACAAGGAGGAAAAGAGAAATAGAGAGAATTCAGATTTTTGCTTGAAGTGAAATCTGTTGAGTGACACACAATATCTACATAGACTTGGGGCAACAAAGTATAGATTTGTCATTTTGGTATAGCTAAAAAATTCAAGAAAAACAATGATCTAGCGAATATCATTAAATGTTTTGGTCCATTTGTGCTAGATTGAATTACCTGTGCATAGGAGCTTCAAGAGAGGAGTGCCGGGGGTAGCGGAAGCTATCGCCCTATGCAATTACACTGCCAATGTGGCTGACTGTACTATCATCGTTTTAGAGCTGTGAATATGTTTCACATCACTATTCTGCTTTAAGGGGGAAATCGGATAAATATCAAATTTTACTTTCATTTCTGATTCTTCTGCTTTTGCATAATGAGAAATGTGTCATAAACACTAAATTTAGTGGAAAATGAGGTCATTTTGCGATTATGACACTTGTAAATGATGCCCGGTGGGGCTTGTGTGGTAGACTATGCAATAGGGCACTTAGTATTTACATCTTAGTCATTGAACTTGCCTATGGTTCTAAAGCTTAAGCTTTAGGCTCGGCCCTATTGATTCAGTTGATTCAGTCATTGTAACATCAACAAATTCTTTACACATTATTCAATTTAACAATTATGGTGGAATTGTTATGGCTACAATTGTCAGAATAAGAGTATGAGCTAAACATTGATATGAAAACTTGACTTCGTATTACCTTTAAACATGTTGAAAGAAACAAACCTGAGATTGAGTTTCATAGTGTATGACAGCTAAGTATTTTCCTTGCTTCACAAGCGTGCATAGACCTGTTCTTAAAAATCTTGCAAATAAATCTGATAGCAGGACTGTTTTCAGTTTCTAGTTTTGAATTAAAAAGATAGTGTGATGAAAAGAAATCAACAATGACAAGGTCAAAGTCAGAAGGGAGAAAAGTTGTGTGTTACAATAACATACAAACCTTGTATAGCACAACTTTAGCATTTTGATTTTCTGGTTTGGCCTATGATGTTTCAAATTTTCTTCCTATGTTTTTCATAGCTGTTCAGCGAGGCCTACAAAATATGCCTGTTTCTCAAGAAGATGGGCAAATTTTCCTCACATAGCAGGATTTCCCACCATTTCTTATGTATTTTCATATCCAGAAAAGCAAAAATTTCCCTCTAAAAGCAAATATTCCCATTAAAAGCAAACATTTCCCTAAAAGGAAATTCCCAGGTTTCATTTTTCCCCGGCCTGAAGCCTATTCTTGTGTCAGTGACATTGCGTGCATGCGGCATGTTCTTATGGGATGTCGGTGATGGTTTTGATGATGGTTTGGTTCTCATGTTCTTTATGCCCAGTCAAGCAATTGACAACCATAACATAATAGTGTGATATTGAAGAGTATGTTGCAGGTTGCGAAAGAGCCTAAATCAATTGGATTTGTGGAAACATTTGATTTTTTAAGAAAATTCAAATTAGTACAATTCGATACAGAAAATGTGTTGTCCTGTTCAATACTAATAGAACATTTCTAGACTATTGGATAGATTAAATTGTGTAAATAGAGACTCTTTCAAGAATTCTTGAAATTTAACAGGACACGGAACTAAGATGATATATCTCTTGTTAATTGGTTATCTTCTTAAAAGACAAATTTTGTCGTCCTACAGGTGTCATAATTTTGTATCACACAGAAAACTTTTCGTGGGTCATCGGTACACACTTAAACGAGTATCCCTAGATTGATACGCTTGACAAATTAAGTGAGTCAAAAGACCCACTTAACATAGGTCACATTGACCTACTGTTTGAGATAAATGAGTC
>JAUMTS010137215.1:0-10000 GCA_032273385.1 Ophiopholis aculeata | reverse complement strand
ATATTCTATTTGATCACTTTACTGATGTTTCAATCAGCCAAGACTCATCGGCATCTTTACATAATTAAAAAGCAGAAGAAACACAATTATTGTTTTAAACCACAAATTTGATTATGGTATCAAATAGAATTAATGCAGATTTTAGTATTGGTGCTGAATTTAACAGTTTGCAACAGCAGGTATACTTTTTCTAATTTTTAAAGGCAGGAAGTTTTTTATAATAAGTCTCTCACATTTTGCCACGCTAAAGCCTGGGCTTATGTCATAGATGAATGGGTATGTGTAATACCTGTGGCTGAATTGACATTAATTCACTGTCCCTTAAAAGAAAACAGCACATCAGCTTAATCTTAAAGAGGAATGTCAAATTATGGTACGTTGGGATGCCTTGAGCAGTTTCTAGATTTTAAGGATTTAGAAACTCTAAAATGTAGCTAGCTAAGAGACTGGCAATTCCAAGAAAATTTTCCCATTTCTAATGGTTGGTAGTTTTTTTAATTAATGTCTCATTTTTAAGGTAAGGCTTATGTTATATGTAAAGATGTATTGATATGTGTAATACCTGTGACTGAATTGTCATTAATTCACTGTCCCTACAAAGCCACCAGCCCATCAACTTAGCCCTAGTAGGATGCCAAATCATGGTGACTTTTGAGACTGTATAGTTTTCCAATATAAGTGATCTAATTGCAGATGAATAATTTAATTAATTCACCATACCAAATAAGCACAACAACCTTTCATCTTTAATGTGGTAGAGCATGCTGATATAGGGTGCTGTAAAATTTGAATCAAGATATCTGTATGCTAGAATATAGTAAGCCAATGGTTCACTGATTGGCCTTTAATGTCTTGAATATTTATGGTCCATTCCAGGTAAACATGTGGATTCAAGGAAGTTCTCAGAATGGAGTGGTGCAGAGATTACAGATAAATGTGGCACCTTGATTACTGGCAAGAGCCTACACTTCACAGGAAATGGAAAAAGAATGCTTATGACAAGAGCAATGGACCTCACCACAGCAAGGTACTGTTGTTTGTATGTGCCTATGTTGTGTTCCGCCAGGGTCTATATTGGGTCTACTTCTTGTATATTATTGAGTTTAGTAGTGCAGATATAACAGATAAATGTGGCACATTGATAACTGGCAAGAACCTACATTTCACAAGAGATGGCAAGATAATTCTTTTGACAATGACAATGGACCTCATCACATCAAGGTATTGCTGTTATTATGTGGTGTTCCACATGGATCTATATTGGGTCCACTACTTCTTACAAATGTAGCAAAAGAGTGATTGTGATAAGATCAATAAAGTTTACCACATGCACAGCAGAGTATTGGTGGATATAAGTGTCCCTTCTATTTGGATCAGTTGCATTCATATCAAATGCTTATTTCCAGATGTAGAGGCTTGCAAGGTACAACAATTTGAAATAATACAAAGTTTTTTGTTTGTTTTACAACGCTTTTCATAGTGCCCTTCAGTTCTACATTAGACTGGGATGTCAACAAGAAACACCAAGTCAACAAAACCATCCTATACTCCTTCAGTTCTCCTCTGATGGAGTGATTTTCTGGACCACAATGGAGACAATGGCGTTTGATGAGACAAGTAATTCCCCAGTATATGTTGCCTTGGAGATCCCATTCCGAGCCAGGACAAATGCTACTGTGGTGAGATGGTGGCAGCCTTCACAACAAGGGAAGTTCCTGGATGAATGGGCTATAGATCAGGTATGTGGAGGGGTCGAAATACCCAATTGCCCACATCTGGGCCATTTTAGTTGTGGCAGTGACAAACAAAACAGGTCCAAATTCTATGGCAAATTCACAAGTTGTTCCAAATTCTAGGACAAATTGACTATTTGTTTCAGATGCTAGGACAAATTGTCTAATTGGTCCAGATTCTTTGAAAAATTGAATATTTAATCTAGTTCTAGGACACAATGTTTAATTGTCCAGATTCTGGGACAAATTGACTATTTAATCTAGATTCTAGGCCAAATTGTCTATTGTCTTATTGGTCCAGATTCTAGAACATTAACCTCAGATTGGTTAACATTTATTAACATGTTAAGTAACACATTGGTCCAGACTCTATACAATTAATTTGTCTTGTCAAAATGTCCCAGATTCATATATTCATTAGTTGTCACACCTCTGGACAGTTGGTATTGAAACATTGGTTAAAGTTGGTCAAAATGCATTGACATCGATCTTGTCAAAATGGTTCAGATTGTTTGACATTTTGTGATCATTTGATGTATTCATTAGGGGTCTCATCTATGGGCAGCTTTGTGTTAGTTTAACTTGTTCTTAATCGCCAAATTGATTGTGAATATTCAACTTTTTGTTCCAATATAGATCTTCATTGGTGGTCACATCTATGGGCAGTCAGTGCTAGAAGACGATTTTGCATCATCCTTACAAAGAGATAGCAACCAGATCTTCTCCCTCCATGAACAGAATTGGCTGTTGTCACCTGGTAGTGCTATGGAACAGGTATGGCTAGATAAACACACTCGCATCCTACACACACACATTTCTATTCCTGATGGGGGTTATCAATTAAAGGTTTAATCATTCTTGTGCATCTTAATCTTCGCTAACCGTCTTAATCATTATGAGGCATAGAGAAAAGTATCTACAGCCAGAACTGACAATCATGACAAATTGACAGTAAAATTCACCATAGTGATAGTTACCTGTCACATAAAAAATCTTACATTTTGAAGAACCAACATTTATAATAGTCAATGAAAACATTCAAGAAACATCCATGATTTGCACCTGGGATCTCACCTTTACATGTGTTGGTCCTACCATGAGGTAGTGAAACAAATGGGTTAGAGTGGATAATTTTGAAGTGTTTTCACAAATGATCCGACTCCACAAATGATACGACTCCAAGTTTGCGTTTTATCTTTGCAGTGCATGTAATGGGCAAAACTGGCGCATACTCAAGTTCTTTGATCATGCACATCACAGTCAATCAGCACAGATGTATACTACTTTCATGTTTTCACAACAGATATAGAATTTTCGCCCCATTACGTTCGAGCATGTAGACCTATTTGAGGGTATTCTGGTTTTTGCCGTGAAGTGCGTTTTTCCACTGCTAGAAACGCTTGAAAAACCACAATGCACACAAAGCTTACACGTAAATGATTGCGCCAATAATGGACACATTATTTTTGCGTTTATTTCTGTGTGTGTTGTTGGCAAGGACCCAAATACACCCAATTAGAGCTCCATGGCTGACAACGTCATTACATGGGCGGTATAGGTGGTCTGGGATCTCTGGTATATATCTGTGTGCACATCACAGTCAATCTGCGCAGATGTTTTCACCCATAGTTTGCACACATGGTTCTGAACTTGCAACATGTTTTGAAAAATACTTAAGAATATGCGTTTCTTGTTGATAACTATTGTATTTGTTTACCATTTCTGATAGGTGTGTGGTTCAGGAGTGAATGCTCTGCACTTTTCTGGCAATGACATCATGAGGTATACCATTACAGCTGACGTTATGGTAACGGAGATGACTTTCCTGCAATTTGAGTTGGCCATGGGGTGTGTTGACACTCAACGCTGTTATGGTAAGGTAGAGTTTCTTTACTGGGGGACGCCCTCCAGCAAAAAATTACAGACCACCTCACACACTTGTTTCCATTTTGAGCCTGCCTTACCCCACGTCTGATTTTGTTTTACTCCAAAGCTTGAAACAAATATAAAACTTTGGGTTTAACAACTTTTGCTACTTTTTAATTCAAACTGCACCAGAAAATCTTTATGAAACATCAAATATGGTTAAAACTTTTGTCTTTTGGAGCTGATTTATCTTCGCTTAATTTTTTTTTCAAGCCCGACTCCAAAATAGATGAAATGAACCCTAGATTGTGGTTATGGTGTTAAAGAAGTGACTGAAAAGTAAAAACAGCCAGTTTAAAAATATCAAATTTGATAGACTGCTAGTGAAGTTTGATGAGAATTATATGTGCAATTTGTTATTTATTCTTTTAATCCTCAGAGGTGGAGTTGGAGTACTCCCTAGACATGGGCAAGAATTGGAAACTTGTCTATGATTGGTGCTTATCATCTGATATGGACTGCATCAGTTACCATAGAAACAGCAAATTCTCTTCCGATGTGTTCTATGGATGGAATAGAGTTATGATTGCATTACCATCTTATACAAGGTCAGTTTTCTATTAATTTGGCCAGGCAGATTTATTTAAATTTAACATATCATTTACCATAGAAATTGAGTAAAGAGTATTGTGGTTGTTATTTTGGATATGACCTATTTTGCATATCAGGTTTCGATCCCACATTGGCTTTAGGAGGACTGTGACATAATGATACGTAGGTAGAGTAAAAAGGCAATTCAACTTGTTGCCCAACATACTGTACTGAACTTTATCAGGGATGTCAGTTTTCCAATGGGTGAGTAGGATAACATTTTACTCATCTGATCATTGCAACTATTTTACTCAGCAATTTTGAATGTTTTGCAGATCTAAAGCTACCCGATTCAGATGGCATCAACCCATCGGTTTCAACCCTTATGATTCCTGGGCCCTAAGCTATGTATACATAGGCTCAGAATGCGGTACAATGTGTACTGGGCATGGGAGATGCAATGCAGCACTTTGTGTGTAAGTATGGCAACCATCTCCATTTGGAAATTATGATGTGTTAATAAAAATTGCAAGTCCAGGAAAATAATTATTGATACATTTATTTGCAGAACTGTTGCCAAAGCATTCCTTAGTCAGAGATGGGTATTGTTTGAACCATGTGTTTGTTAGCAGTCAAGTTAGCTCAATCGATACAGCCCTCCGTTACAAGTACGAGAAGTCCCGGGTTCAATTCCCTGTGGTGCCAAATGTTATCATGATAATTGAGCGTGCTTGAAATTCCCTTGGACAAGTAACTTACTGCTAATTGTCTTGTGGAAACCGGTGCAAAACTCAGGGAGCTGATCCTGGCTGCGATGGTATAATTGAGGGCTGATTAAGGTACCGCTCCCCTTGAGGTTGCAGCGATCCCCGTAATGATGCTACAGAAATGGTATGGGATGACTTGGGGCCACAGTGCTCATTGAACATCTAAGAACTACATTACATGTCAGAAACTGAATTTGCTTGATTTCAGTGCATGTAATAATTTAACCAAATTCAAAATGTTGTCTCATTTATGGCCAGGTGTGACCGAGGTTGGCAGGGATTCGATTGCACCACCCCATCATATCAACTAGCAACACACTTGAGGGAGACGTTTACAGATGCACCAAGGGTTGAGAGGGGCCACTGGAAACAAATCACAGGGGCAGTTTTGTCTTCAGCATGTGGACCTGTGGCTTCAGGAAAACATATGCTTGTCAATGGGGTATGTGGCATAATTGAGAATCATCAATGTGTTAATTGTTGTGCCTTGAGAAGGTCACTTACGTGAGCTTTCTACACAACAACTCTTGTCTTTTTCAAACTGAGGTGAAGTTACTGGTCTTGAGATGTGTCACTAGACGTAGTTGACATTGGATTACATGACAAAATCGACTTGTACTGGCTGAAAGTTTGTGGCGGCCCTTGACTCTATTCAAGGAGCTGGGATGGTGATGGATGTTAAAGACATTTTAATATGTTTCACTTTTAAATCACAGGAATATAATGTCATGTTTAAAGTTTTAAAATATATTTTCAAACCCTGTTTTGTAACACTTATCTTACAGGCTTGCAGTAGACATCTGATTACTGATGATTTAGACCTAAGCCATGTGGATCACATACAGTTTTATTTCCGTTATGGTTGCAATAGTTTACCTACAATACGTGATGAGAGTGTTCTGGTAGAATATTCCACTACTGGCGGCATCAGCTGGAACCTCCTCAGGGAACTAATCCATTCTGAATATGCATCACCTACGTAAGTCTATGATTTGATTAGTTCCAAATAACCAGAAACTTTTAGGCTTATGTTTCTTAGCACCTGCAGATAATCCCACTAAACACGTTTGTGTCTTCACTAAACAAAGCACACATATTTAACTGGTGTGATTTTACTGCGTTCAGCCTTGGACATGTTTTTCTATAGAGAGTCCTGCCTATTTGGTATCAATCAATGTTGTGCTGCAAACTGTTTTCCAAGGATTAATGCAGTATCTATAGATATTATCACTCAATGTTAATCATTGTTATTTATCAAAGGTGGGGGTAGGCACTTGGCTCTAGATATCAACATTTAGATGTTTATGTATTATTAAAGCAAGTTATCTAACATTTAATTTAATGCATTTTATAAAACAGGTTTTTAATTTGGTCTGTACTTATATGGAAGGTGTTAGAAAAACTTAAAATCAACACTTTTCTGGTCAGTTTGTAGATATAAAAAATGATTTTACATACAGCTAGCAAGGCAAGGTACTCTGATGAAAAAAAATAGCCACTGGACCATTTTTCTCAATATTCCTACTTTGACCAACCATAGGACAATTTGCTGTTCAGCGCCAAGTGCCAAATTTTGATGTTACATGTCATATATTTAGTTTGACAAAGTCCTTCAGGTAGAGGTTTGTCAAGTTGTGAAATTAAATTTGGGAAATTAAGACTGGAAATTTGCCCGAAGCAGATTGCTACCATAATACTATCCCAAAGTAAGCTTTTGACGCTGTTTTGTGGGAAAAAAGATCTTTCAAACAATTATACTGAAATGATCTTCTTTTTTGCTCTTTTGACTCTTGAAGTATTTGAATTTGCTTTTATAGATTCTTGTCAGTTGAGCTGCCCATTGAGGCAAAACATAATGGTACCAGAATTAAATGGTGGCAACCAAAACATCCTGGATATAACCAAGCTGATTGGGCAATTGATAACATCATTATTGGAGGTATGAATAATTATAGTATAATTCTTATTCGTGTGGATTGGGGGTAATATGATTGATTTAACACATAGATCTGTTGGTCTTTTACAAGGCAGTAGATACATAGTGTATGCACACTTAGATATATACATATTTGATGCATGCAACAGGATGATTTAACCTCTTGCATAATTATGCTTATGCAAAGGTCCTATGAATGGCTTGATGACTAAACCAATAAGACATGACTTTGTCCTTGTTCTTGTTTTGATTAAAACATTTTTTAAGGGAACTGTAATTATTGATATGTGTCACTAACCTGGTGTCTTAATCAAGATATTAACACACAATGTTTGATTAAATGTAAAAATACTGAAATTCTAAATAAATGGGTGAAAAAGATCAAGGCCATCACTTGATCTGTAGAAATTGTGACATGTTTTGGAGTTTTTGAATTTTATTTGATAGCATTATCTTTATTATGGTTTTCCAACAGGATCATCAAGTCTTCCCACTTCTTTCCATGACAACTTTGACACTGGTAAACTAGGCAACAACTGGATGTTTACAGACAACACCATCATACAGAGCTACTGTCAAACAGCTCAGGAGACAAACCCCACAACACACAGGGTGACAAATGGGTTGTCACTGATGGGTGGGGTCAACCCAAGGGAAAACACAATCATTACTAGCACAGATTTGAGACTTCAGCAAGATTCAGTACTGGACTTTAAGGTATGGTCTTGGTGAATTTCAAACTGCTGAATAAATCTGTTGTTTTGTTTTAGTTGTGTCTATGCATTGAAGTAAATATTCATGCACTCAATGAAAAGAGAATGTTTGTAAGCTTGTTTCCAATATAGAAAATAAGCTCAAACGTATGAGTAAATGTTGTAAAAAAATATGACAATCAGTGAAAATAAAATCACTGAACATCCAGAATTAGAACCTAGGACCTCCTCTACTAACTGAGCTATAATTGATCAGGAGGTGAAGAGCGATTGACTTAGAATCAAAAGGTCTTCAGTTCTAACCCAGTTTCCCTAACATCTTCTCATCCGAGAAGTGTAGATGGGGATTTTGAAATGGAAACCGATTCTGAAATCATATTTTTCCAAATTGTCACTGAGATATGCTGTAAAATTGTTCTTTTTTAGATAAGTGTTGGATGCAATGCAAGTTGGGATAGCTTCATTGAACCTATCCATTTGTTTTACTCCACTGACTATGGTATAACTTGGGACCATGTTATACCACAATGTCTACCAGGCAACCCACAATGCAATGGGGTTGTGAGTCCAGCTAGTGTGTACTATTTGAATGAAGGCTGGAGACGAGTTACAATTCCTCTACCAGAGAAATTGTCTTCCAGGTATGTAGCAGATGTATTGTGACTGATATCAATGGTTAATTTATCTAAGTTTGAAATGGGGTAGTGCCATTGACTAACCTGACACTAAGTATGAAAGTTTATCTGTGTTGGTAGACATAATAATTGTGAAGTTAAACTAATGATCCCAACACAATGTTTACACGCACCTTGAATAGTGGACTGGGAACCCAGATATTTCAAGAGGTGTGAAGGAGGCCAAATATATTATAGTCAGTCAACCATCACTCGATAGAGATGGTTCCAATACAAGTTACCAAGAGTGTTTGACCTGATTTTGGGCCACTGACCCATAATCTGGGTTGTCAGCCTGAAAACAAAAGGTTGGAAGGTTGAACCAAATTTTAAGGTGCATCTAAATAGTGTGTTGAACCAACATGAACAGAGATGAGGGGCAGTATTATATTTTGTATGGGTTTGATGAATTGCTGATCCCAAGAAAAGAACTGAATGCTTGGTTGCTTTAGTGTATCCTGAAATCAGAATGGTAGTGATGTCATTTCCGGTCAAAAGGCATTTTTCTATGCACACTGCGTTATTGATTGCACCTTGTTTACTATCACATGTGTTTTGCGCGACTATATAACAACGCCATAGTAACGCTTGCTCGCTTGGAGAAACACCGTTTGACCGGAATGACATCACTACCATTCTGATTTCTGGATACACTTTAGGAAACAGTCATCTAGCATCTGAATCAGACTTACATCTAAGTGATGAGAAAGGCAATAGGTGTTGCTGAAACGTCCATAAGTGAACAAACTTGAATCATACATAAGAACTTTCAAATTATGATGCTTTGTTTTCTGATTTGTAGGAGTGTACGTTTCCGTTGGTTTCAGCACACTGCAGCCCATCCTGAAGCAGCCCAACATTGGGCTATAGATGACATCAGCATTGGTCCTAAATGTCCTGACATGTGTAATGGTCATGGGTCATGTGATTACCCACAATGCAACTGTGATGAGGGATACAGTGGGGTAGCTTGTAAAATTGGCAGCAGTAATTCCCAAGTAAGTCTTTAAGTTCTAATACATCTCAAGATTACATGACAATCAAGAGAAGAATTGCAAATGATGGGGGCATTATTTTACTATTGTAAATTAAACTAAAACTGAAACTTTGGTACATGTGGTCCACCTTATTTTCAAATTTAATTGCCCCAAAGTGTGATAGATGTATGCCTGCCGAGCTAACTATGAATCATGAAGCTACTTGTGTAGTATCTGAACCAATTATTCTGTTCCGATGTGTTTTGATCTAGTTTTAATAAAATTACAATTATGTAATGTGTCATGGTATGGTTTGTGTTCTTTCCAAGACTTTCATAAAGGATAGGATCTCAAATGAGAAGTATGATGCCTCTATCTGGAATCTTATTCAAGGAGGAACTGTAGCCTCACCATCAGAGGGCTGTGGCATCTTGATTGAAGGAGGATCATCATACTTCAGTGGTCATGGATTACGTGTAGCAGAGACTGTAGACTTAGATCTCAGAGATGCAAGGTAATTTAAATAACTCAATTTTGTTAGCAATTTAAATTTGCTAGGACCTCAAATTAAGATATACTTCAAGGTTGTTTAATGGCTCAAATTATTGTAAAATCACTAAGCTTTATTGCCCTGAACATAACTTTCTTTACGGTAATACAAGTTTGAAGTATTGTGTATTTTTGTAATATTTCAGTTTAATTCAAATGACTGTTCAACATAATGTTTGTAGATATTTAGAGAA
>JAUMTS010137104.1:0-10000 GCA_032273385.1 Ophiopholis aculeata | reverse complement strand
GTGCAACTGGACAAAAACAGTGAATGCATGATACTTCGCGTATTTTAGCAAACTCACAATCTGATTGGGCACTACATGCACGAGGTGTACGCGAAGTGTATGAATTATGGATATTTATATCGCAGGGATCACATTTTGTTTGATTTTTGTGCCTTATAACTGTAAACCTATCAAATGTGAACATAATAACTTGAGTTCTATTGTAGCTTTCAACTGGTATGTTTTCCATTGGTACATATTCAAAACATAGAGGGGTACCTGTGAAGGATCATCAATAGATTAATACAAACATATTATACCCAGTTAAGACTAATATTTTTGGTTGTTGTAATTTCAGGTTTGTATATATTCCAATTGTTATGGTATTGTGATAGGTTATTGTTATTCTCAAAATTTTCATAAAATTGTGTACAGTATACGCCTAGATCCAGTATGCATATCTTTAACATTATTTGTTGTTGTTGATATTTTCTCTTCCTTTTATGTAGGCCATGTCAGAAGCACAAGCAGACTTGATGAGGAGGCAGGAAGAGCTAGAAAAGAAAGCAGCAGAATTACAAAGACGAGAACAACAGATGAGGAGCGCACAGTACAACAGTAAGTGTGTGGAAATATGAAAAGTTCTCAAACAAATAGATATTTCAACTCTTATCAGGAGTCTTGTTCACTCTTGCACTGAGGTGATGCTAAATTTTGAAAATTGTGTTGATTTATTCTGAATTGATCATAAAAATGTTATGAGGATTTGTTAGTACTACATTAATAGTGTTGCACCTTCTATAGGAATGAAATTTGACCTCAACCCTCAAATATGCTGATACAAAATTGATAGGTGCTGTAAAATTTTACTGCACTGTTAAAATATCTCTACTTCTCAGCATTTTTTAAACTCCCATTACCTGTCTCTAAAATGATAAAAAACAGATTTTAAAGGGGATCTAGGACTTCACTGTATTCTTCGCTGTTTCTTGATGGGGGCAATTAACTCATCCCTTAACCCCTAAAAATGATAACATTTTACTTAAGTTGGGTGTAACATTTTGAAGTCATATTAGCTGATGAGCATAAAGTGATCTGTTAAAGATTGCATGCTTTAATAGTTTTGCAGGAGCAGATATTAGTTCCACTTCAAATTATAAAGAGGTGATTTATGGTGCACTTAAAAACCCTGCGTACTAATCCCCACAGCCTTAGAATTGTGAATAATTCATATTTATGACAAGTTGTCCCTCATTTAGGATATTATTTGATTCATAAATATGATTGATAGAGAACGTCTTTAGCACTGCTTGGAATTATCTGTTATCAATCATCAAGTGTGGTTGACAATCACAATTTGCTTCAAAATTAATGTACCTCATTTGTTAGGAATCTGTAACAGTAAGCCTGTCTAAATGGCTTAATGAAAAAACAAACCAAAGTGTAGCTGTTAAAAATAAAATAAAGTGTATATATTTGGCAATTAAATCCCATGGATTTACAGACTTGAATAAATACTGGAGGCAGTTAAATGTGAGAGAAAATAAACATATTAGCATGGTTGACAATCACAATTTGCTTCAAAGTTAATGTACCTCATTTGTTAGAAATGTTAACATAAGTTCAAAACAAAGCAGCTCTGTTAAAAATAAAATGAAGTGTATAGGGCCTACATATGGCAATTAAATCCCATGTATTTGCAGACTTGAATAAATACTGACGGCAGTGAAATGTGAGAGTAAATATCCATATTTGTGTCAATGGATGATCAAATCATCTAAAGTAGCCCATTTAGCATGATTGGATGGTGTCAGTTTATCCCCAATAGAGCTGTAATAGGGAATTATATGGCATGGAATCGACATTGCAGGCCATTAAGTTGGTAACATATGCCTTCTAAATGGCTTACCCAAAATAGATCATGCAAAATAGTGATCGTGCAAGTAAATAAATATACACCAATAAGATTCTTGTAATTTACTCTCATGCATAGTCTCTTTACTTCACTAGCCCTTTTTCAAGAAATGTTGTTTGGTCCCAATGGACTGGTGGTTTCAGACAAGTGCTCAGAGTAAATACAACAAACACGACTTTCTTTGACTG
This sequence comes from Ophiopholis aculeata, assembly GCA_032273385.1. Classification (NCBI taxonomy): domain Eukaryota; kingdom Metazoa; phylum Echinodermata; class Ophiuroidea; order Amphilepidida; family Ophiactidae; genus Ophiopholis; species Ophiopholis aculeata. The sequence goes on along the minus strand of JAUMTS010137104.1, from coordinate 7,918 downwards.
CTTATTATACCTATTTCAAATACTTATCCTGACCAATTTAGCACTATAATTGCTTTGTCTGAAATGTAGAAAGTGAGAAATTTGTAGAGAAGCTAATTGATAAAAGTATTGAAGACTTGATTTTTTCTTTGGTGAGAGGAAGTTGATAGGAAGTTGATTTACTATCACATGATGAGAGGTAAATGAACCAAGTGGAACGAGCTGTTAATTTGCACTCATATACTCACTCTCTTGTCTTCACTATCTGTCTGTCTACTCATTCATGTGTGCTCCCAATAGACTGGCCATTTCAGACGTGTGACCACATTTTGATTTAATGTGAAACATGAAGCTTTTTGGCTGCATTATATCCATGTCAAGTACTTGTCTTAGAATTGTAATTTGGTGATAGCTGACTGTTAGGTGTCTAAAATGTAGAAAGTACAAATTAAAGGTTAGTTCGAAGTTCAATATAAAAATCAATCGCCTTGTATTCTGCGGGAATTAAAATTACGTCTTATACTTCAGAGTATTGTGCTCGATGGAATTAAAATCAAATTTTAAGAAGCAAATATTCAGGTGAATTCAATTAAGGAAAGGAATCTTCACAAGACTTGACGTGATAATTTGAAACCTGATACTTTGAGCAAATAAAAGATAATGGAGACTTGTAATTAGGTCGGTAAAACCTTGAATTTATCAAGATGTTGAGTAAAACTTGTAAACGAACGGTATATTATTAGTCATTATATTATGTATGTAAGTTGCCTGTAGCCCTTTGGTGTTTTTAGAAATTTGAGAAGTTAATAATCAACATTCACATAGCGCAGGAGACTTACCTATTATGCTTTGATAAACAACTCATGTTCCTTTCTTGTCGACCATGAAGGAAAATAATCTAAGTTGATTATGTCGTTTCTTTTGAAGAACATTATCAATGATGGTGTACTAATAATAAAGTACATTTCCAATTTCCTCAAAAGGAAATATGTAGTGGTTTGCATGGTTGGGTTTTGTAGTTTAACAGTCATGCAACATGGCAGTTGTGGTGGTACTGAAAGCAAGCTGTAACAACCACATTGGGAAATACAAGCTAGACTTGAATGTGATGTTAATACGTAACATTAACAGAGCTTATCATGTTAAGAAGGGCATTTTAAGATGCAGTTAAAAAGATGGCAAAGTACAATATAGTTAAAAATCCCACTTAGATTGTGTTCCATGTTTTGAGTTGCACTTTGTTGATGAACTTTTTACAGATTTGTCATGAATGAGAGGGAGGGAGATTCATGGGGACCTTTGAGGTTGAGCTTTGTCATATTGGTACTATTATAGCTCTAGGCATTTGACCTGTATTTGGAGAACCTCATATTGGGGCTCCGGCGAATCCACATTGATCTAGATCCGTGGTCTCGTGTGGCGAGCCCCATTGACATGGGTTCAGTTGAACTGTAGATTGAACAACTGCATACTTACTATTTTCTGTGAAGAAAATATATTCAAAGATTAAATATCCCTCCATCACGTATTGTAACCTTCTCTCAGACTTGTCGGTTTTTTTTCTTGCTGTCATGTTATAATGCCTCAGGAGGTGCCCATTACTGTTACATTGATGTCATCTTGTTTAGATATCCCCTAGCATGTCTTGTCTGCAGTAGTTTGGGTTAACATGGGATTGTGGCATTGGCATAAGTGGTTACATTTTGAGAGGCCAAAGGGTATATCTTATCTTCAAATGTCAGCGAGTTTGATGTTTCAAAAGAGAACTTACTATTTATTTGAAATAGTCTCGCTTTGATTCATGAGAGCTAAAATTAGCCCAAATTCAAGCCACTCTCATGAGTTTGTATTGTCTTTCTTGCTATCCCAAAAGGTGATTTTCGCATGATCAGGGTTAAGTTTTCAGAGTGAGCAACGATCTTGCTTTCATAAAGTGGTTTCACACCTTTCACACCATTGATTAACTCTGTTCCATAAAGTCACAAAGCGTGAGCTTTGAGATGTTGTAACTCATTCTTTTACTCTTCTCTGACCTTTTCGACACTAATCAACTTATAAGCACAGCTCAATAAGTAGTTGATAAACAAAATGTTTCCGAGGAAAACATGGTTTGTTCAGGCTATCTAGCCCGTTGTGATCTATCTTAAATTGAAACTGTATAAACACAGACCGAGACACATGCATCCATCACCTTGGCATTACGCTCAAGCTCTATCAGACAGTCTTTTGAGCTGGTTGGTAATTGTTGCTCCATTGTGTTCATTTGAGAACAAGTAAATGTCTTTTGAGCAAGTTGGTAATTGTTGCTCATGCTCCTTCAGTTTTGATACTGATCAACGCTCCAAGGTGGAGGGAGCCAAAAGGTCAGGTGATGCTTAATTGGGTTCATTTGAGAACCAGTATATTTAGTTCTCTTTCTACAAATACCAAGAAATGTTAGACCTTAAGGGTGAGTTATAATTGGTCCATAGTACAGGTGGATTAATAATTAGCCCATGGTACATAGTGGATTGAAACTACTATTTTAGGCACACACATTCATCATGTTGTCAACAAAAGGTCAACCTGCATCCAATTAATGAGAGCCAGTTGGTGATTGACTCCAATGTGTCCTTAAAATGTTATGTTATTAAGGAAAATAAAAGGGCATCATAGGTTGTAATATTTATAATATTAAAGGGGTGATTTAGCACCATATCACATGGTCTCACATTCTAGTTTGTCTGTTTGCATGTTTAATTGTTTCAGTTTACAGTTTGTGACTCGTGAGTCTCTTGCCTACAATTTCATCATAGGTTGGTTTATCACAGTTTTCCAATTTCGGTGGGAACATTTCTTCTACAAAATAACAAGAATTTGGACGCAACCTATAGATGCATATTTTGTAGTGTGAGACCTTTGGTACACACACGATTCACCTGATGAACAAAACAAGAAATAATCAAGTTCATCACTTCAATTGCAAAGTGTGTTTGCACATGCTTGTTGTTTTGTAAGAGTGATATTTTCATTATTGATAGTGACAAGTTCTATCTTCAAGACTAGAATAATATACAGTTGTCTGTAATTTTGTTTGATTTCTCCACAGCACGACAGAATAATTGGCCACCCTTGCCATCATGGTTCCCTCTCCAGCCCTGTTTCTACCAGGACTTCTCAGTAGACATTCCATTGGAGTTTCAGAAGATAGTCAAAATTGGATATTATCTTTGGATGGGTACGTATCTCTGCAAGGAGTATATGGGATACAAAACTGCAGAAACATACATATTTTCCCAATAGTTTCCAGGAAAAATTTTTATATTCTTGAAAACTGTCAGAAAACAAACTTATTAATTCACAGAGAATATATTTGTTCCTTGGAATTTCTTTACATTTGTGTGGGGTCTTAATTTCCCAAAGGATATATTTTCCCTGATGTCGCGAATGAAGCAAATTCACGAATTTAAACCCACAAATCTGGAGATTGTGCCTTGAAAGTTACAGTAAACATTCTCGATTCATGAAATCAAGTACCTTACAAAGTTCCTTTTATTGGAAATTTTGAAAAAATGTACCCACAGAATTATGTCAATTTACAGTATGTAGTTTATGAAAGGAAATCAAACCTAATGCAAAATACTTCTCTGGAGGGATTTTTCCAAGTCTTATTTTCTACCACATTCCAAGTATTATATTTGTTACCACCATACATGTTTGAGTGTAACTTGACTGGAGTCAATACTGTATATAGATTTAATTTTGTGAAGGATTTGATTTTGGGAGCTCTGCATTGAATGTGAGTTCAAGGAATTTGTATTCAAGTGAATCTGGAATTGTACATTGACTTGTAAAAGGTAAAAGTAAGTCACAGCTAAAATTGAGATCATTTGAAAGACACCAAAAAGCATTTGCAAAATTTAATCAACTTGCAGTATTTATTTTGGTATTTGGCCACGTGATTTCCATTGGTTATATATTGCTTGTAAAAGCGGTGGTCAGAGATATGATCACTCACAACAGGTTACGATTTACCTGCGACTGGTGATTGTATAGTCGTAATATGATGGCAGGATCGCAAGATGTGAGCTGATTGCATGCCTAGTATGACTGCTGCTTTATTGTAAAACTACTGTACACAGTTCTTGATTATTGATATAGTATGCATTGAATGAAAGTAAATTGATGAAGACATTGTAGAATTTTTCAAATCTGGGCTGTGATAAAATCTTTGATCAATGATGCATAAGTCAATTTCAATCTAATGTTTGTACTGTTGTGATTGTAGTGTAGTACAAACTGTGTCAAAATGATTGTAACCCATCAAAATGAGATGTCTCTGAAAGTGGATAACCATAATCATAGAAAGCTTCAAATGTACTTGAAATTAAACACACATTCTGGGTAGATTTTTCTGCAAATACTGGATATTTCAAGCTCACATTCTACTGCATGTCAGAATATGATGGTTCTTTTATTGGACTCTGTAAGTTGATAGGTTCCAATCATTTTGATATTGTTTGTATCAGTAGCAATTTATTTTGTTTTGAATAAGCTTGCTTAAAATTGTTATCTTTCGTTTCCTCAAGGGTAACAGCATTCTCAGCAGATGGTGTAAAGTGGAAAACAACCAACAGATTTAGATGTTTTCATCATGTTTATGTTTTGATAATATTTTTTAAATGACTTAAATCTTTCTGCATTTTGCTAATTGGTATCAATAACTGAACTGATTACTGTTTTATTTCAGCCAGCTTATATAGCATTATTGGATTAGACATTTGTGTAGCACCTTTAAGAATTAAAATCTTATGATTAAAACTCTTGGTTCATAGTTGCTCATATTCATAAAATGCAGAAATTTCCAGAAAATGTAGATGTTATAATCTCAGCCTTTCTGTTATTGATTTCTGTGTGGGAGAACATTGTACAAAATATACTAAGTTTGCATGTTTAGAAAGATTGCAACATAAAACAGTATATTGATTGATAGAAAGAACATGGTATTCCTCGAAGGCAAGGGAATCAATTTTGAATGTAGCTCCAGAAAGAAAAGGTCTACAACCCCTTGCACACCACAGTCGACTCCGGTCGCCACATTTTATGTATCTAGAGCTATATTTTATATTTTGTACCAAAAATAGACAAATTTACCCCAAATATATGAAGACAGGCATTGATTATAATATACAAACTTGCAAAGTCTTGCAGATTTGAAAACAAAATTCAAACAAGTCTTGAACCATTTCTTTTATGCGGAAAATAAATTATGTGAAGTAACCTATTGTGCAAAGGTAATCAAAGTAGCAATTTGGTAGGGCCAATTACAAACCAAATCACTCTGCCATAAACAGGCAAATTGATGAGAAACTGGGCTAACAAGATTTATTCGGCAGCATTTTCTCCTTTTTCCCTTAATTAAATTATTGATAATTGAAAGTCCTGTTGTAAACCTCTATAGTGTGTAAACTGTAACAAATTAGTTTGCTTTATATTTTTTAACCAAGTTAGACTAAAAGTGTGCATGATATGGCTACAAAGGTGATTTACTTGCATTTTTATTTGGAAATTTGACTGGTTTTTCAAAATGAGAAATTAATTATCACAATGTCCCGTCCTCCTGTGAAACAGGTCATGTGATGAAGAGTGTTGTATGTTAATATTTGCCTTGGTAGTCAGCTGGCATGCTAGAGTTCATACGTTGATGCGGGTAAATTTGTTTTAACTGTTTACAAAGATGAACATATGTTGTCACACATGTTGTCACTGTTCACATGCTTTGTATCTGAATTCAATATTTTTTATGGATGCAGGTCAATGGTCTACCCTTTCCATTTCAAAATGATTATCTTATATTGGAAGCGTGCAGGGTTTCCCAGAGAAATGGGTCACTATAAAATGTTGGTAACACTTATATATTAAATATTGTATTTGAGACTGGGCTTTTAACCATTGGAATATCTAAATGCTCCTACTTTATGCTATCATCATTAAGAACTGAGATGAAACAGGTTTGCATTTATGATTTAGAATATTAATATTGATGCAAGGATCAGGTTACTCCTTGGGACATCTCACTCAGTGAGCGTTGGGAGTTAATGCAGCTGCTAAAATTGATTCTCTATCAGGCCTGTTTTGACATAGTTCAATTCTTTCTTCCAGACTTGCAGATTCTATTCAGATGTATAGATGATGTGATATAGATTCACTGTGGATTTTTTTCAATGTTGAATACAATAAATGTGGATATGTTTATAAACAGCACCTCTACAGCAGAAATATAGGGGTCCTCAGGAATGCAAAATCAACAATATCTGACTATAGACCTTAGGGCAATGTGGTCTAGCATAACAGTGCAGGAATAATAAATTAAAGATTGTGTTCTTGTTGCCACTATTATAGCTGATGTGTTGTTATCATGTACAAATCACTATACCTTACTTGCATTGTCGACTTGAGTGCTGGTTCAAGCTAGTAGGGTAACAGACTCATAATAAATACAGTAGTCTAGCTGACCCAATTGCTAGTGAAAAGGACATAGCTACCTCTGGATGCACCCAAAAGTGTCCCCACACAATTTCACTGTACGTACCCATATCATATTGCTTGATCTGTTAATGTAAGCTTCAACTGATGTCTCGATAAGTGATTTTGCATTAACAAGGTTCCACCGCATAATTTGAACAAATGTTGAAATATTATTATCATATGTGATATAAAATAACCATGAAAACTTGATTTATTCTTTACAGCTTATGGCATCATGTTATTTACTAATGTTTTTATGGCACTAACATACATGATAACGGCAGGCGGCGGTAGTGCAGGAGCTTGCTTAGGTCTATCTATCCTATTTTGCCTATGTTTCACACCATGCTCGTTTGCATGTTGGTATAGGCCAATGTATAAGGCTTTCAGGTGAGAATGAGATGAGATGGTACTGGACAATACCATCACATTGCGTGTCATACTCATTCATTTTATTATGGTCGGTTGATTCAAGTGAAAAACATCAAAGTGTGCATTTATCTAAAGAACAAAAGTATCAAAGTACGCTTGATAACAAATATACTTTTCATAGAATTCTGAGCTAAGATAAATTGACTTGACAAAGTTGCAAGTGTAATTGGTTCAGGTGAACATCATGGTTTTGTAAATTTCAAAAAGCAAAAATATCAAACATTAATGAAAAGTGCACATATCACTGAGTTTTAAACATAGATTAATTTACCTTTGTGAAAGTAATACCTTTAAATCAAAAGTTCAAACAGAGAAGGCCGAGGCCTGTTATGTCTCTCTGTAATGAAAACCTATTACTCAAACCTCCCATGAAAAAATTGACATCATCCACTATGCGTTTGAATCACTGTCAACCATGGATTCACATCAATTGTCAGCCGTCAACCATCAGTTGGAATCAGCAATGTGTATGTTTCAACCATCAGCCATGACCCGCTATGTAGCTGCTTCAAACATGCATTGGTCACACTAAGAGACCGGCTTACGACAGTTGCGATCAGCTGTGATAAGAGATCACAGGCGATCATAAATGTTGTGCGACTATATCCTAATTCTCTTTGTCCTGAGAGTAGACGTACCTAGATGCATGCGTATCTGTTACATACGCGTTGTGCACCACCTTCTTCTGGGACACCCTAGCGCTTTGATACAATGCAAGTGATTTTTTGGTGGTGCGTAGTCTACAGTGTCCTGCCGAATTGGATAAAGCTATAGTCATCAGACAGGTCTTGCTTAATATGTCATTGTGTTCCAGTTTGCAAAATGTTACTCACGACCACCTACAATCGGTCCTTTTGGAAACTGATCCCAGGTCCTAGTGTGACTCGTGCATTAGACATGCTCCTCATATTTTGTAGGACATTTTACATGGAGACCTACTTCAGTCATATTGATATTTCATACACATTTGTACATCCATTTTAAGTTGTTACCAAGCAGA
>JAUMTS010136993.1:0-10000 GCA_032273385.1 Ophiopholis aculeata | reverse complement strand
CGTCTTAAACATGTCTCATACAGATCAGCGGATTTTAAGTTCCAATCCTTCTGCACCACTTTCACTACTGGCTGAACTCTCATTACCTTTACAGACCATTCTTTTTTTCATTGTATTACTTGTGAAATGGAATCTACCTAATGTCTACTCGTGTCAATCCAGAATGCAGAATCGCTCAACACTTAAATAATATCATAGCTCTTTAATGTAGCCTATGGACGGTAAAATTCTTTTGCTTTAGCAGTTAGTGCCTTTGAACATTTTCAAATTGAAGTGGTTCTACCTGGATTTGATCCTAAGACCCATTACACCGAAAAAAAAATCGTCTACTCCAATTACAGTCACACTTTATTTCTGTTTCTGTTTAAACTAATAAAAGCGATCAATGTTTATTTCAGACAGACTTTTTTGTAACGTATTTACCATTTTAAAAAACGATTTTCAGCAGCTAATATTGATAAATAATTCTTCCAACACATTAAAGTGCGCTTCAACAGTGATTATCTCACTTATTTTCCCAATTAATATATGTTTCGAAAGCAATCCTTACATGTTTATGTCTCTGGCATCAATTTTCGGCACCCTTTGTAGTGACTGACTATCAAAATATCTGAACAGGAAAAAATACAACAAACAAAGATAATTATCAGATTTCAGCTCGATCAAAATCGGTCAAAAATCACTAACATTAGATGAATGCTACAACAGATTCTATACATTATGATGAAATATTTATATTTTTATGTATTATGTTTTATTTTTATATACAGTAATTAGTCCAGAAATAGTACGATAGCATCCACGCTACATTAACGCTTTATGAATTGCGCGGGCTTAGGAATTGTTAACATAAACAAGGATTATGCTTTTTTCGTTATATGTCTAGAATGAGGAACCCATTATGAAAAATTGCATGTTTTTGTAATTTTATTCATCATAAAAGATGCCTCATAGGGCTTCTTGCATTTCGATAAAATACAGATTTAAATGAAAGCACAATATTGCTACTCCAATTATCCGTATTTTTGCCTGGGCCTTAACCAAACATCATTCAAAGTCATCGTTATCCACTAACTGCTTAGAATTTTCAGTTAGAGAAAATGTATATTAGTAGTAAACATTTAAACACACATTTTGCTAGCCAAATTTGCATTTTTTCGGTACTCACTCGGACGTGAATCAAAATTACCGTAAGGACTCATTCCGTTTGGAGAATTTATGACCCTGTGTAGTGTCGATAAGATAATTGCATACGGTGAAAGATATTTTATTACGCTTTACCGCCGATTCGGAGTGTTGAGATAAAACATAACCCTGATAAATCCCGACGCCGCTGATTTTGCGCAAGGCCGTACTATCATCTCAAGAACAACCCTTTTGCGTGATCGAGGTAAGTAGTAAGCTAAACGTGATTTGTGGAGAATTTGATGGTTATTTCTCGGAGTTACAAACAAAACTGCAATGAATTGTGCTGGAATAGATAACGGCCGTTATATAGAGTAAACCGATTCACACAGTAGAAAGGTTTATGTGTATTATAGCATAGTAATTATTGACAATTAAAACTCAGCGGTGATGGTTGTCAAATTCGGCAACCTTGATTTACAACCAAGTAGTAAGTGGCATGCATGCAATTAATGCAATATAGACGGCCGCGGACATCCGGGTTCTTGAGCTTAATTCCTTGGCAAAGAGGGATCTAAAATTGAAATATTCCAGGAAACACTATTAAAGTGCCGAGCGTCACGCAATGAATGCTCGGTAGGACTCTAGGAGCAGTGCCAGTGGGCACTGGCCTAATTAATTGATTTGCGCAAATAATTGTATTCATCACTCCGACCCAGGCACCTTAACCACCTTGCCTTGCTTGGCTACAAAGTCCTTACTTATGGATCCTGCCAAGTATTCTCGTAGTTCTAAGTAGAAGTAGAAGTTCGGACATCAGCATGACGTATCTCCTCCCTGGCCTTGGCCTGTGACTGTCATGAATCCTACTGTTCGGGCATGCTGGGTGCCCATGATAGTCTAGAACTATATTACTGGTACTAAAGTAATCCTCATAATTGTTCAGAGATTTTAATATTGCATGGCAATATTGCGTGTGGCCCTCACGTACAGAGATTTGAGCTTTGCGTGACGTGCGTGTACAAGAAAAGGTAAACATCATTGGCGCTGATTGGTTGTGTCGAGCATGATCAAAGAGCCCGGGTGTGTGCCGCTCCACTCACTGTACGCTTTGGGTCGTCATGCCGCGTAGCTGGAACTCAATCTGAACAATTATGATTTTAACTTAAGTGGATGGTAGGACATCTCTAGTACAACAGGTTGTACTTAAAAATCGAGCATCGTTAACTTGATCATCATCAACGTCGTTAATTTTTGTTTAATTTTTGATTGCTACGACGTTTTTAAGTACATGTAACTATATTGCTTACGTTAAATGTAACGGGAAGTTTTGTGTTGGTTTGCGCGAGTGACTAATTTTACTTTGGGGTTTACGAGTCATCTTTACTGTTAGGCCATTCATTAATTGGATTTACACGGAAGACATGGCGTACAAATGACTGGATTTCTGGAGTATTCATATGATTAAATAAAAAATTTAAGTGGTGGAGGCTAAACATTGTTTATTATTATACCTGTAGGAGTTTATTTTGACCTCAAACGAGTTGCAGCAAAATCAGAAGCAGCTGAACTGTCTTAATTAGGCGTATGCTAATAATTGCTATTTCGTTGGGAATTGGCTGCATAGAAAAGCTATACCGGAGCATGTTAAAAAAAGCTCCAGTATAGGAACTGTAGGACATTTCATTACACGGGACACTCAGTTTCATTACACCTGACTGACCGGTGAAAACAATAATTTTCCTTGTGAAAACAATGTGCGCAAATCAATTAATTAGGCCAGTACCCACTGCGCCTATACTGAGCATCCAATGTGTGACGCTAGGCGCCGAATTCGAATGCGTGCCTGGAATGTTTTATTTTTAGAGCATTTGTTGCCATGGAATTTAGTGGTGTGTTACTATTGTAAAAAGTTGTTGACAAAAAACTGGAAACACTGCACACAGGCTTTGGATAGGGGATCAGGCCTGTTTTGAACAGTTTGTTTACATCTCATGTGCAGCGACCTGTAACTGCATGGAACTGGGTCATTCTATGCCAACTCAGACAGGGGTGTACACCATACGTCATGGATTTTTTTTTTAAACTAAGTATACTGGTAGATATTATTGAAACTATAAAATCCTGAAAAATTGAGACCATAAATGCTATTCGTTTCCTAATGGCAGCGTAGCGAAATATGAGGAGGGGCCGTGCTAAAGCGTGTCGCGAAATGGAAGAGCACCTTTAGGGGCCCAGACCCGGGGGCCCAGATTTTAAAAACTAAACCCCCTACAACCATCAAAATCAGTATTTCAAGCTACTTTTTGCTGTAGATTGCAGAAATGACACTGTCAAAGTCATAACATGTTGCTAAAACATGGATTGGGCCCCCTCTAAATGAGATAGATACTGGCTGGACCCTGGCTGAATTTGGAGCACTTTTTCATTTGTGGTAGCCTTAATGTTGTCAAATAAGACAAGATAAGTGATCAGTTCAACAAAGGGACCAATGTACCCCGGGCAATGTACTACAACGTAAAACAAACAAATCAAATTTACGGTTAAGCATGTTGCTATGGCAGCTAATCAATGTTGGTGCGAGGGACGGAATGGAAATTATGTTGGTTCAAAGTTAAAAGACCATCACATGTCTCCATATATTTTATCAAAACTTAATTGGTTTCATCTCTATTTCTAATTTATAGAGTAAGTCCAAACACCGTTCTGATACTTGCAAAAAGATAATTTAAAAAAACATATCGTAACTTGAGATATCTGATATTTGGTAAAAATCGTAAGTGCGAGGGACGGAAGTGTGAGGGACATAATTATTTCCACCCCTGTCTTTAAGGGGGTGGTGAAAATTAAAAATATTTAAAAAACACTGGATAATGAGTGGATGTATCAAGTAGATCATGCTGAACAATAATATACATTAAAAACAAATTATGGTAGTTGGTTCCCCCTGAAAATGCTTAATGAAGATGTGTGTGTCAAGGTTGCTGAATTCGGCAGCCTCAAAAGCTAAGAATTAGTATCTTTGTTGAAATTATAAAATTGTGGGAAATACCTTGATAGATTCAAGTTTAAACTGGGTAAAGAAAGCAAATTCTACATTTTTGAAAAAATAATAGTTGTTTTTAGGTGTTCGCTCTCATATTTTAAGTATTTAATTCCGACCCTTGCACCAAAATTCTGTCCCTCGCCAAAATGTGCCATTGCTGCCACACCTTGTTGAAGTTAACACATTTTTAAAATTCAGGTTGTAAGTGTTCAGGGTATCATTGATACTTTAAAAAGTTTTAAAAAACCTGCCCTTGTTTTCCATTAAAACACTAAAGTTTATATCTTAAAAGTGCAAGGGACGGAATTATCACCAGATTTTTATGTTTTTCCATGATTTAGAAACACTTATTTTGAAATTTTATATTTTTTTATATAAGCTTAAGGCATGAGTACTTAATAAAAAAGGAAAAATTAAAATTAACTTTCCCTATTTTTAGCTGCATTTTTTTTTTTTTCAAATTTTTTTTTCAAATATTTTTTTTTTTTTCAAATATTTTTTTTTTCATTTTTTTTCCAATTTTTTTTCCAAAATATTTTTTAGAATGTAAGATCATTGTCAAGAAGCCACAGTGAATTCTACTGAGCCATTGGCTCGCAATCGTGCAAGTCGAGAACCGCGAAACTAATTGGACGACCTATATGGGACCGCTGTCCCTATTTTTCTAATTTAAATCATTTGATTATACTTTCCATAGGTGATATACTTGAAATTGAAGTGCAATGGAGTGTACAGAAGGAGAACATATAGAGCTTTAATTTGAGAGGTATGTGGCACAGCTCAAGCCATAATACTTTGATTACAGGTAAATATTTCAAAACAAAACTTGAATGTTAAGTGACTGTCTAGAGCATGAAGTGAGAATCAAATACATCTGCACACATTTTCTATTGTTGTAAACCTTCAAAACCAAATACATCTACCATTTTGTACCACCTTCACCAGAAGGCAGATCTGCTGCTCACATGGTAAAAGTGAAATATACAGTACAGTGTAATTAAAGATACCTCGTTTGTTGAACACAATTTTGTGGACTTTATACTGTAAAGTGTTACACAAAGTACACGTGTAAACACATGTAGTAGTAAAAGCAATCTAATGGCCTCTATATGAGATGTTTAGGCTTCAGTGAACACAATTTTATAATGTTAGGTTCAGATATAAAATCATCATCAAACTGTAAATATAATCATAATTCTAGGTTCAGATATGATATCATCAAACTGTCTATATATTTAACTTTCAATTCACAGAGATGAACTGCCAGGATCAGCCTACAAGTACCAGCTTCTTGGGTTAAATCTTTTACGCCTTTTAGCACAGAACAGATTAGTTGAATTTCATACAGTAAGTAGCAATAGATTTTGTCTCATTTGTAACAGCTAGTAACGTCATTGAAACCAAAGGGTAATGCAGGCTCCTATGCAAAAATTAATAATAACCTGAAATTGTGTTGCTTATTTTTCTGTTGCATTTTTAAAATGAAATTTATCATTTTTAAAAAACAAAATCTTACGTCATTACAAACAATATTCTGCCTGTAAAGAAACAGTTAAATATTTGGAGATCCTATTTTAGAGATGGATAAATCAATTGATGTACAAATTGAGGGAGCATACGTACTATGATAGTGGGCCTAAAACACTAATAATATAAAGTATTTATTTTATTTTATTTGGCCTTGTATAGGGCCATTAACCAGACAGTCTGTAACTTCTAAGGCGCTGTAATTTTCTGCTGGTAAATCGTCACAATCAGATCACTTCATTTAGGATTGCGTCCGTTAGAGAGCACATCCTATATATACCCTTGGGTGTGCGTAGTTTTTTATTACCAAACTTAACCTTTTTTGAAATCATGAGGAAACCGGAGCTCTTGGAGAAAACCTAAGGAAGCCAATATGGATTAAGGAACCAAACACACATAAAGTCACAAACGTGGACAGGCTCAAACCTGTGATTTCAGTTGTGCGAGGTTAATACCACTGCACCAACCCGCTTCCCCTTAAATGTATTCATAAACAATAATCAGATGCTTGTATTTCAAACTTCTTAACATAACTTTTTTCGCATAATTACCAGGTGTAACATCAAACTTTCCATTTCCATTTCCACAGGAATTGGAATTTCTTCCAGTCAAAGAAATCCAAAACAATATCTACATCAAGCATCCCGTCTCTATGGGACAGTATTAAATGGAGGGCAGTTATAACAAGGTAAGAGATGTTGATAATGAAATAATAAATTCATGTCATGCATCATGACTGCATGCTATGGAAATGGAATTATATGTCAATAAATGCATATATGATTTATCTCGAGAAAAATCCAGTGCACTCACATCTATGAGGTTGAGTGCATTAGACAAACATCAACATCAGAGCATGCATTGGATTGTCTAATGTTTCGAGTGACAGCTTCCTGGGGGGTACTCAAATTAGGTTTTGGCAGGAACTTGCCCCTGGGAATTTGAAAGTGGACCCATACATACATACCAATTTTCAAAGAAAAAGTAACCCATACATATACTAATCGGCCCGATTTTGGCCAAATTTTGAACAAAATTACCTGATTTTTTTCAAATTTTCTTAAATTTGAGCCAACTTTAAGAAAATTTTGAAAACCAACCCATTCATATCAGATTTGTGCATAAAATGAGGTGACATTGATATACCTGGAGCCTGATTTTACTACCTATGTTTGTGATACGTCACCATAGGGTCTTTTGTACTGATTTTTGTCAGGTATGATGAAATGTACATGCTAAAAGTTACTTTTGGCAGTAATATTTTGGTTATCCCCTGGACACCTCGGCATTATTTTAAGGTTGTGACTGTCCAGGGCAATTTTTGGTTCCGGGCGAAAGGACAACCACATTTTTGAATGCTGCTGAAGAGGTCACTATAGGAAACAAATGTGTAACTCAGCCCCTTGGTGGCCGGGAAATTTGTCATATGGAGAGAAATTTTGGAGTGTAAAATAAAGAAAAACATTACAAATAGTGGGAAACGGGAGCTTAAACCTTGAAGGGAATCTTCATTTGTCTGGCCCTGGTTTCCGAGAAATAAACATTTTTTCTGGCCCTGGATTGGGTTTCATTTGATAAAGTATGTTTTCTTGCTGTTAGCTACTAAAATATTCATAAAATATTAAAATATAATTTGTGCTTAAATATGAATTAATAAGTAAATAAAAGTTGGAACTTGGAACTTATTTTTGCAAGCGAAATGCGACAAGTCCAAGGCACGCGCGCAGCGATTTTGATTTGTGTAATGTAATGGACAAGGCCCACAGCCACTGGGCGGGGGTCATTGGAGAAACATCAAAATTCAGCGAAGTACATTATTTTGCCGCATTTCTTGAGGAAAAATTACTCCTCTAATAAACCCCCTCCATTTTTTGCTAGCAAATTGTTGCTAAAATGACAAAATATCACAGCAAATGCATGAGTACAAAAAGTAAGCTTAATAGTTTGCATTTACAATCCTGATAGTAAATCTGATTGTCATACCGGCTAAAAAACATGGCCATGTTCGTTATATTAACGTGCCCACAAAAAAGGAACAAAGCACAAGGCAGCAATCACAGTACGCAACCAATGCTTACCTTTGTGTTTTATTCCCTGTTGTGGGCATTATTAGGTCATGTGTCGTAAGGTGGGGACCCCATATAGCAGGCAACGTTATATTTTTCACTGCTCTGTCAGATTCAACTTGTTGCCACAGAAATGTTCTAAGTCTAATTTTATCAAGTTTGCTCATTTTAAAGATGGATTATTCTACTTTCCAAATATGTTTTCAAATTAGAAATCGCAACTTTTTGAATAAGGGAAAACTATTAAAATATTAATAATATTAACGAAGATAAATCTGGTGGATGGGTGGTAGTGGATGTATGCAATCTGTATGGGGAAACTCTGAAACAGAGCATTCCACCTCATTACTTTGCTGGATTATAGTCTAGGAACTTGGAAAAACACATTAAAATGATGTGAATAATAAGAAATGATTGGGCTATCATGAATAGTCTTTGTAACTTGGGAAATTAAAAATAACAGAGTTGTTATGGTAGGAGCAAGTCTTAAAGGTCCATGTACATGATTTTAAAAATGTCCATGAGATGCTCATTGTTTAGCCATGGGGGTAATATGTACAGAAGTTCCAACCTACAAAACACAGATAATCATTATTTTCTGAAAAAGTAGGCAATCACATTCACATAGTTCTCCAGCGTTTGGTTGACATTGACCTTGGCAATACGTCATACATTGCTATGCGTCAAGTTTGTGCATCTGCGATAAGCCATCGTGCTGCGTATAAGCAATATACACAGTTCACGATCCGCGTCCATTTACGCAAAAGAGTAGGACGCGCGTCCGCGCGCATTCGAAATCAACAAATTTGTGATTATTAGCCATCGATTGACAATGTCTGACGTCATTCAGAGGTTATGTTGAAGTGTCGTGTGCATAAGGTCGTTTTGAAAAAGAGACAAGAGCAGATTTCACAATATCAGATACACTTGCTTTTGATTGCAATTAATACAATTTAGCGGCAGAATGTAATAAAACTTAAGTTGTGATATGATCAGAATATAGTTCAGATGCAAAAAAGCTGTAAATATGAATATTTTGCTTTGACCATGTCCATGGACCTTTAAAATGTTATGGCTGAAAAAAGTTCCAATTACAATTTCGATCTCAATTTCAGAGTCGTCAATTATCACCGGGGATTTAACTTGAACATGTGTGGCCCTTTAAATAGAACTCATTTCAATGAGATGGGAGTTGGGTTGTCAATTAAACATGCAACTCTGACTGCTCTCTTCGCAAATATTGATGAGCTCTTAATAAACTTTTTCTTTACAATGTAGGAAAACACTGTTGCTGTTAATGACAATACATATAATTGATTTTCAATAAATTTAACCTACATTTTGTTCTCACAGGGTCCATACTATGGTGCTGATCTTGGAGCATTTTCTGGAGATGGTGCAGGAAGTCCAACCGCACATGGTGTACAAGGCACAGTGTTTGCTATTGACGATACAACCATTCAGGTTATCAGATTCTCTTATAATGGACTGGGACCTTAGCTGGTGAGTTCAAGAGTTTTAATGTCACATTTCTTAGATGTTAGTGATCCATTTTTCAGGACAGCGGAAAAAAATTGGCAGAAATCAGGTTAAAGAATGATCAGGATAAGGACTGGAAAAATAACATATCTTAATTTTCCCAGGTGTTTTGTTAATTTTATAGAAGTAAATTATCACAAGGTAATTTTGAATGTCCTCTTGGGTTATTTTCAGATGCTTACGTATATATTGGTGCAACACCTGATCCTAGTGGACGTGGCACGATTGCCTTAGTAGATGGAAGGTGTGTATTCTATTTGTTGAATTTTTCCAACTTACACAATTATTTGATTAAATCTCATCCCCAAGGTGTTCTCATATCTGCCATTTCACCAAATGAAGTCGTTGTTCAGAGATTCTCAAGGCAAAGTCCAAGACTATAACAAAAAGATATGGTGCTAGCGTGTCTCCCTGTAGTACACCAGCCAGTATCTCGAAGAATACTGTCTCCCCATCTGGTGTTATAACCTTCGCCTTTAGTATTCTCGTACAGGTTGACCAAGAAAACTTTATACCCAAAAATCACAAAATTGAATATTTGTTTTGACCATGAGAATAACTAAATATGACATGATTTTTTTTCAACCGCTAGTGCAACATACATTAGGCTTTTTGAAACAATTTAGATCATGAAAATAGGCCACACGAAACTGAAACTATGTGTTATTTTGAAAGAAGTGGTATTTTGTCGTCTTAG